>LPNX011196777.1:0-28817 GCA_001517045.1 Pseudotsuga menziesii
AATGGCAGATTTTTTTCTGAGAAACTTGACTACGAGAATGTAATAGTCCTATGTGTAACATATTTTTTTGTCAAATGCCAATGCAAAGTATGATTTTGACAAATAGGGTGCACTATGCCATAAAGATGTCTCATTTCCTACATTGTCATTAGTTTAAACCTTGATAGAATGCAATCAACTTGTAGTTGTTTAGCTCATTCCACAGACTTTAACTCATTGACTAACCATGTGACAAAATTTGAACAATATCGACTAGGGTTATGCCATAAATTTTGTTTTAAAACTTAAACTGGGATGAATAGCTCACAAGGGTGGTATTCTATCTTGTATGCTCGTCAGTATCTTTTACACTATGTTGTATTGGTTTGGGGATGGGGGGAGGGCAGGGAAACAGTGGGAACGGGAGGACGAGTCCCTGGGATGACTAGAGCACACCCCCAATTTTTCAGGGGATGGAAAGGTTGGGGACAACAATTATATATATACTTTAAAAAGTTAGAATTCACCATAAACATTTGTAGTTTCTTTTAAGCACATTAGTCTATACTATATATTATATTGCACATTCCTCACACTTGATAATTCTGAAAAATCTTTGGCAAATAAGAAAAGGGTTGACTATAATACAAAATAAGGATTAATTTCAAAGTTTAGTATAGTACAAAATAAGGATAATTTACCCAGCAGTTTACCCAACAGAGATAAGGATTAATTTCAAAGTTTACTATAGTACAAAATATAAATGTACAGATATAATATAGGTTCACTCATATACTAGACTAAGTCTCATCAATTCATCCCTGCTTAGAGGAAATCGTCCCCAATTTCCGCTGAAGATAGGGAAGTTTCTACCTATATGTTGATTGCAGCAGCCATTAACACTGAGTGGGAAACATGCCTTTGCAGCACGTCAAGTAGGTAGTGATGTGACACTGCCTAGTGGATCGAGTGCAGACATCAAAAAGAGTATCTTCCGGAAAGGGAAGCTGACAATATAGAATTGTGACCTCCAGATGTGTGACTGGACACATCCTTTAAATGAGGTGGTTCATATCACTTCCACTGGTTGACATTCACCACATCATGGGTGCCTAACTGTGGTAGAAGGTCCAACTTGAAAGCATTGGCACCCATTTGTTGATTTTTGAAGCAATGCTTGTCCAAATGCAACCAAACTCAATCACCAACTTGAAAATGTGCAGCAACTTGATGTCAGTCATATAGTGCTTTGTATTCAGCATGTGTATGTTGAAGGATGTCCTGAACATTACTTTGGATCTTGACCAAGTTCTGCACAGAAGAGCTTTGTCTTACTGCTTCTATTGGTGGGATGTGGATGGAGTTGGGAGAGAAACTGGAGCTAAGAGGTTGAAAGCCAAAACAAAGATCAAAAGGAAAGTGTCTTGTAGAAGGGCAGATTTATTGTAACTATGTTGCAAAATATGCAGGTATTGATCGCATTATTTGTTCTATTGATGGTAGAGGCAGAGAGCATGAACCAAGATTATGTTACACTATCTTAGTTTGGCCATCAGTTTGTGGATTGAATGTAGTAGAGAACCGATGTAGACAACCTAAAGGCTTCCATGAGGATTTTCCAAATCACTAAGAAATCTGGAGTAATGATCAGAAATGTTGGTCAATGGTAATCCAAAATGGCCCCAAACAGGCTAGAAGAAATCCAAGCCCCATAAGGAACTGTCAAAGACTGGTACAACCCAAGCTTCATGTTGGCAGGTTTGTTTTGGCTACAATTTGAACAACTCTAGATGTAATATTCCACTTCTTTCCACATGGAAGGCCAAAAGAAGTACCTTTGCGGGTGCAACATAATTTTCTGTACACCAAAATGTCCTCCATGGGATGAAGAATGGGCCTCCTTGATAAGCAGAAGGCAAGTTGATCTAGCTGGAACACACAATTGATTCAACTTGTAAAGAAAGCCATCTTGATCTTTGTAGTCTAGGAAAGGGGCTTTGATTGACCACAGTGAGTTGTTGGATGGATTCCATGACCAGACCAAAGTAAAGGTCTATATAATATTGGGATTTTCAATCCTCATAGGCTGCACATTTGATATCTAAAATGGAACGGACCTTGGATAAGGGTCCATTGAGGAGATTAGGCACTTTATTGGAATATTGGAAGGCATCTAATTGGTGACAAGTGGTTTCTACACTGACAATGTTTTGATATTTGTGGTCTATTATGGGACAAAATAATAAACTAATTCTCTCTCTCTTTCTTGGGGATAATAGTAGTCTCCTTACAAATGGTAAACCTAGCCTTCCCACTTTATTTGTTTTTCCTTTAAGTAATGTTAAAACACCAATTCGAACTGGTTGGTCCTTAATTGGTCATGCATACATGTCTAGATTCTAGAGGGTTAGAGGTTCTGCACAACATATCAATAACAATATGACTCTAGCATTGTAAACAGTTAGGAAATGTACTAGAAAAAAATGTACTAGCTTGTTTAAGAAAGGAGGTTAAGATTCCAAATGCTGCATTAAAATGCTGAAATGCACACTGAAATAACCAAAGACAAAAGTTTAGACAATAACTTTATGAAGATGAAATGTACCATCTAGAAACAACATTAACTAAAAACAATTTTGAGTCCATGTATCTTGTTATGTGCACTTAAATATTTTCAATCCAGATTCTGTTTAATAACCTTATTTTTGTTGTAAAAGAGAACATCTACGTATTTAGTTGTCAAAGAGAGTATCTGAACTTTTGAATAAAGTCTTCAAGAGGCTGTCAAAATAGGATGCTTAATCAAGTGCACTAACATGATGACACTATCATTTTAAAGCTGTGTTCAATTTATTTCATTCACCAAGATTTGTTTTTAATATAATCGAAAGTTCACTTGTGGAGATGAAATTATTTCCTTCATCACAATCAGGTTTTTACTATTGTCCATGTAAATCCAGAGGTCTCACTAAAACTGAACAGCCTATTCCTAGCATGATGAAAATTGAAACAACAACTAGACTTCAGGTGAGGCTTAAAGAATCTTGAGGTAGGCATCTTATTTTAATAACCATTCATGAGTGCTTCTCTTACCATCCCATTGCTAAACAAAATCACATAATCAACGAATAGAAACATTTATGTAGCAACACACAATTCTCAATTGGATTCTACAACTATTTCTTAAACACATCCTTATTCTTTGTCCTTCTCAAGTTTAGGTTATTAGGTATGCATCAATACATTATCTTGTTCTCTAAGACCCTTTTATGAACCACTTTAACATATTGTGTAATTTTTTAGGATATTTTGTTTCTTGATCACGGTATATTTTTGTGCTTATTAATGTGTTTCGAAAATAAATTGGATTTTAAGCATGACTATCTTTGGATCTTATTGTCTTTTATTAGAATTCAAATGATTAAATTTGTGTTAATATTGCTCATCTTCCTGATTCTTAAAGGGTTCTAACTCAATGGAAGAGCACATGCCTTACAAGCAGGAGGTTGGTGGTTCGATTCCTCCATGCCCTAATGATATTGCAGTGTATTTATAAAGGTAAAAAATGCAATAGTGCAAGATGGATGCAATATTAGACGCAACACTAAATGCAAAACAAGATGTAAAAGTGGATGTCACACCAAACACAAAAGTGGATGCAAAAGTGGACGTTATGTCAGACACAAATGGATGTCACAGTAAAAGCAAAATTGGATGCAAAAGAAGACTCAACACTAGACACTATTAATGACTCAAAACTAGATGCAATACTAGGCCCAAAACTAAACACAACAATAGATGCAAAAGTGGACTCCTAAGTAGACGTAAAATTGGACATTAACTTGAGCACAAAATATGGTGTATCGATGGACATAAAAATAGGCGTAACACCAGGTGCAAAACTGGAAGCAACACTTGATGTAAACAAAAACTTAAAATGAGACACAATATTGGATGTAAGATAGGACGAAACATTAGATGTAAAACTAGACGTAATATTGAATGCAATATGGGATGCAACATTGTACACAAAACTGGATGCAATATTAGATACAAACATGGGCACAAAACTAGGAACAACACTAGGCGCAACACTGGGTGCAACATTGGGCTCAAACATAGATGCAAAAAAGACATGAACCAAGATGCAACACTAGGTACAAACATAGATGCAAAATACAGCGTAAAACAAGATGAAACATTAGGCACAAACATGGATACAAAAAAATACGTAAAACAAGATGCAAAATTAGATGAAAAAATGGGTGCAACATTATAAGTAAAATTGGATGCAAAACTAGATGCAATATTGGGCCCAAATTTGGATGCAAATCTAGATGCAACGCTAGATGAAAAATTGGACACATAATTTGATGCAAAACATGGTGCAAAATTGGGTGCAAGACTCGTTGAAACAAAAGGAGCAAAATAAGACGCAACATTGGATGCAAAACTGAGCGTCAAACTGGGTGCAAACAAGAATGTAACAAATGACACAAAAAAAGATGCAAAATTGGACGAAAATAAGGGCGTAACAAAAGATGCAAAAAATTGGGCGCAAAAATGGACGCAAAAATGGATGTTAAAAAGGACGGAAAAAAAGATGCAATAGATGGCGCTTTACGAAATTGTACAATAGCGCCAGATTGTTCACCAAAATTGGGAAAAAATTACACTAAAATCCGGCGCTAAATTCGACGCTAAATCCAGTTTTTTTTGTAGTGAAACAAACTAGCTATAGGACATTACCATGGTGGAGGCATTCTTCTCAAAAAATGAATTGTGGCTGGCATTCTCTAAAGGGTGTTGGGACCATTTTTTACTAAGGCTATTGGGACCAATTCTTCCTTAAATATATGATTTATTTTGGTGAGGGAAGCGAGATGGTTGTATGCTCCATACAACACTCTAGAGACTCACATTCTCAATACATTCTTCACATCATCCTATGAGGCATGGCGAGAATTTCTTTAAGGCCACTTGTGCAAATTTAACACCATTTCCATACTTGGACAAATTTCTCAATTTGGTCTCATCTACCTAAAATACCCTTTTGGTATGTACATAAATACTTATTCATCCACTTCCAAGACAATATGAAGACATGTCCTGAAAGGCCGAAGAACAATCTACAAGACCCCCATGTGCTACTTAGCCATTTTTGCATCCACTGATGAAAAACCCTGTTTTGGGAGGTCTGTGTCTTTCTCCTCAAGAAAGATTAATGCAAACTAAAATCATGAATAGGTGGCCAAACCAACTATATATAGGATGGTAGGATGGTGTGGGTATTCTTCGCAAACCATGAATTGTGGCAGGCATTCTCTTACGAGTGTTGAGACCATTCTTTAATAAGGTTGTTGGGACCAATTCTTCCTTAAATATATGTTGTAGTTTGGTGAGGCAAGTGAGATGGTTGTATGCTCCATATTACACTATAGAGACTCACATTCTCAATACATTTTTCACATCATCCTATGAGGCATGGCGAGCATTTCCTTAAGGCCACTTGGGCAGATTTAACACCAATTCCATACTTGGACAAATTTCTCAATTTGGTATAATCTTCCTAAAACACCCTTTTGGTAGGTCGATGATTGTTTCTTCATCCACTGCTAGGAAAATATAAATACATGGTCACGTAGGATGAATACAAATCTACAAGACCCCCATGTTCTATGGGAATTTACTCTAACCCATAATTTAGGGCAGACATCTTTTTTAGTCTACTTAGTCATTTTTGCATCCACCGGTGAAAAACCCTATTTTGCCATGCCTGTATCTTTCTCCTCAAGAAATATTAAAGAAAAACCAAGTCATGAATAGGTATCCAAACCAACTTGCTATAGGACGGTACCATGGTGAGGGAATTCTTCTCAAACCATGAATTGTGGCGGGCATCCTCTCAAGGTTGTTGGGACCATTTTTTACTAAGGATGCTGGGACCAATTCTTCCTTAAATATATGTTGTAGTTTGGTTAGGCAAGTGAGATGGTTTTATGCTCCATACAACACTCTAGAGACTCATGTTGCGATTGATTGAGCTTGGGATGCTACTGGATTTCTTTATCAACCATATCCAAAACTAGAGAGATCAGTCATACTCTGCAAAAATCATCTGCTGTAAATTCATAAAAGGTAAGCATGCATCATTTTGGGGGGGATGCAAAACTAACATTGAGGCTCAAAATAACACTTGTATTCTTTGGGTCATGTGCCTTACTAACGAATTTAACAACCCTGCAACTCCCTCCTTTCAATTATACTAGAGTAATTGCAACAAGAACATCTAGTCAATAATGACTCTATCCAATTAATTTTTTTTATAGACTCGATGCTCCACTAAGCTATTGTTCATTGACGCAGTGTTAATCACTTTCCACAGTAGAAGGACAACTTTCATTTTCACCATTTGGGCCACCTAGTGTTCTAATGCCCAAACTATCAAGGTCTCCTTGTGAGTAAACCGAAGGCCATTGCACAACACTTGTTGGCATCAATGAAAACTTCAGTCTATTAGACACAATGCTCACTAAGATCGGGGGGGTGAATCAATGAGCTAATTGTTGAACTCAATTTCAAATTTTTTTACCAATCTTATATCATTATTTAACAATTGCTTCAACAACATATTTATCAAAGAACAAAATCAACTAGGCACATGTCATTCATTAATTAAACACACCACTATCAAGACATTGCACAAGGGACACAAGATATATTTTTGTAATCTTTATATAAGTGCAGACTTCTATCTCCAATATGGGCTAGAACCCATAAGATGGCACCACCCACCAGAATGGTTCAGTCGGCTACAACTAACTAGGATGCTACAACATCCAAACAAGCTTAAACTTGTTAAAATACCAATAAGTCTTTCCCTAGCTCCACCCAAACTCCCCATACAAATTTCATATAACAAATTACAATTGATACATCACACTCTTCCAAATTTTTCCATGGGCACACACATCAAAAATACCAATCAACAATTATTCATTATGTACTCAGCAAGTCATTCAACATACAACATACTACAGCCCTATCTCAACTCTGTCCATACACCATTAGTATTTTGTCTTTAGTACTGTTCACATCAGCATATAGGCTTCCAAACTTTTTAATTCAACACTTAGAAAAAATTGTTTTTAACTTGTAAAAACAATTTTTCTTCTACTTTGGTAGATTGACTTCTCCCTCATGTGATCACCATAAGGAAACCTACAAGCATGGACATATATCCATTTCAACAATGAACAAGACCATATCGCAAGATAAATCTATTGACATACACACAAGCTCTAGCAAGCATTTCAAAATAGCTTCTCAACCTCTTTTGAACATCACAACATATTTCTTCCTATTTTGGCAGACTCCTATTTCACACATGTGAACACTGTATGGAGACATGAATTCATGAGAATATGGAAAAATTATCAAAGAATGGATCTATGACATTTGATAAATTTATTGGCACAAAGACAGCCCTTGGAGGGAATTTCCAACTGACCTCTCAAACTCCTATTTTTAACACTTGGCCAAATTTCTTTTATTCTCACTATGCAAAATATTAGTTCTCCTATTTTTGGTAGGTTGATATTTTTCATATGAGACCATGATAAGACAACTTGAAGGTATGAATGGATAGTCCATTCATCGAACATGCCTATGCTACCTGATGAATTTTATCATCAAAATAACCCCTCATTGTGGGCATTTCAAAATGCCTTTTCAATTTCCTAAATCTAACACTTAACCACTTTTCTTGTGTTTTTAAAATGCAAAATAATATTTTTCTTACATTTGGTAGATGTATATCTTTGTCATAAAACACTCCACAGGGTAACAGAGACCATGTTTATATGCACGCATCCACAAGATATAGCCTAACACTTTCATATAATTTTTCTCAACATCCTATGATATAGGGAAGGCATTTCCCTGAGGCCACTAAGGTAGTTTTTCCAGTACTGGAATAGTTCAAAATAGGCTAAAACTCTGCTTTGGTAGGCCATTATCTTTGTCATAAAACATCTTCTTTGATAACTGAGACCATGGTGAGATATCCTCTTCAACAAGCTGTAGCATTATTTATTTGGATAATTTTTATCATACACCTATAAGGTACAGTGGGAATTTTCCCAAGGCCACATGAGCCAGTTTTTCCAACACTTAGACAATTTTCGTAGTCTGGTCCAATCTTCCTAAAACACTATTTTGCAGGTTCATAACTTCTTTTTCAGATACTTCCAAGACAATATGAAAACATGGTCAGGTAGGCCAAATATCAATCTACAAGACCCCCATATGGTACGGGCATTTTCTTCAACACACAATTTGTGGTGGGAAATTTTTTAAGGCTACCTGAGCATGTTTTCCAACACTTGGTCATTTTCATGTTTTTCACCAAATTACCATATTTTTCCAAAATGATTGTCATTAATGTTGTCGTCAATCACAATCCTATTCATCACAGTCTTCATGTTTTTCTTTATAGAAATTGGTATATAATATACTGCATTTAGAAATATACTTATATCTAAAGTATTTGACTAGTTATTTTTTGGTATGGTGTAGGTAAGACAATTACTTGTCACTACAAGGATTTTTCACTATGAATGAAAATGCAAGGAATCTTGCTCAGTTTAGAGTGGCATTAGAGGCAAGGGGAGATGGAAAATGGTATTTCCCTTGCTCTGATTGTAGGGTCTTGCAAAGAAGAAGAATTTTAAGAACGACAGCTGAAAGACATTATAGGGAGAAGGGGCATGCCGAAGCGGGTTATTAATATCGTCCCTTGGTAAGACGCTATTCAATTTTTAATGTATTCTCTGTAATAGTCATCATGTCATGAATTTCAGTAAAATTTCTTATCATTTTATTATATGTTTTATACACACTAATTTTACTACGTTGTTTGTAAATATATAGACAATGCCCCCAAAATGTCCCCTTCCAGAGAGTTATTTGCCAAGTACTATTAGAAATACTCATTTACAGGGTGATGAACATCTAGATCAGAATATTGAAGCTGTTGAAGTTCTTAATGATGATATGGATGAAGATAACGTTAGTGATTCAAATTAGGAAGATGAGATATATAGATTGATTCAAGACACATTTTCTCCAATGGATGACAAGAACGAGGATGATAGTCATGATGTTGATCCTCTACTCGAGAAGGCACGTCAACCTCTTTATGAAGGCTCAAAAACAAATCTTCTATCTGCTATATTGTTGTTAGTGAACTTGAAGTTTTTGAATGGTTTATTAAACACCTGTCTCCAACAGACACTAAGGTATATAATTTGTTAATTATTTATGTCTGCATGTTCACATGTACATAGTAGGGTTGCCTTTTTTCCTATATTGCTATTGTTATCTAATTTGTAAAGTATGGATGTGATATTGATGATTAATGTTGTTTACATTGAATTTTTCTTTTAATTTTGTAGATTGTTAGGTGAATTTCTATTACCAACGTCAAATATTTTACCATGCACATATCGAGAGATATATGTGATTATGAAAGAATTTGGAATAGAGTATCAAGCTATTGATGCATTCCCTAATGATCATATCATATATTATGGACAACATGCATTAGAAAATGAATTCCCACAATGTCAAACAAGTAGGTATCGAACCAATAAAGTGACAAAAAAGTTTCCTCACAAAGTTCTTCGTTATATTCTGATAATTCCATGTCTCCAGTGGTTTTTCAGGTGTCAAAGTATAGCATAGTTTATGGATTTCCATGCAAAAAACATAAGTCAAGATGATGTTCTTTGAATGCCTGCAGATGGGTCTGCATTTAGGTGCATCGAAGAAAAGTGCCCAATTTTCAAAGAAGAACCTTGTAATGATAAACTTTTGTTGGCAGCTGATTGTGTCAATCCATTTGGAGAGATTCATTCTACCTACTCAGTGTGGCCTATTTTTGTTATAAAAAACAACCTTCCTCCTTGGATGTCGGTCAAGAGAGAGCACACAATGTTAGCAATGATTGTTCCAGGTATTTAATTAATTTGTATTTTTTTACTTGAAAGTCTGATCACTAAATATTTCATTTCTTTGTTTCGTGCATGATAATTATGTCTTTTATATATAACGACATATAGCTAAATATAATTAATCATGTATGTTGGACCAATTAGGTAAGTACCAGGTTAAAGATATGAACATATATATTGAGCCTCTTATCAATGATTTTTTGAAGTTATGGGCTGGAATCACTATGTATGACATCTGTATACCAATAGGGAAAAGACAATTTCAATTCCATGGAATACTTGGATGGACAATTCATGATGGTCCCGAGTTAACACATTTTTGTGGTATATTGTTACTTTCTTTTGTTCTTTAATATTATATATATCTATTGAAAATATCATGCATTATTTTAAATGGTAAATCTAATTCGCTACACTGATTCATATATCTTGTAGGTATTCAAAAAGAGGGTAAATTTGCATGTCCACTTTGCGGTCCAAGGATAAAATCTCATCGTTCAAGGAGTTTACCAAAAGGAACTATTTGATGAGTACAGGAACCTTCTGCCTAGGAACCATAGTTATCGAACTACAGAAAAAACAAAATTCAATGGTAAATAAGATAATGGAAAAAAACCATGAAGAATGACACCTCACCTATGGAATTTGGAATATAATAGAAATAGTCAAGGTATGCAAAATTATTTATGTATTGCTGGACACTGTTGACTATGGTTGTCATTGATGTCAGAGGAGGTCATTAATCACAAAATAAGTGTTGATATGGCATGTGTGATGAGGTTGAAAAAAATGTTGGTTTCCTAATGTCTCATGATCCCATTCTTACATTCTAGTAGTAGTTGATAACTGTATGATAATTTTGGGGATTTTGACTAAGTGTTGAAAAACTCCCCTAAAGTAGTTTCCTTATGAAAACGAACACCATATTTCATAAGAAGAAAAAAATTCCTGCCATGAACTTCCATGCAATGGTTTGTTGAAATATCTATCTGACCATGGCCCCGATTCTTAGAAAAAATCCTTGAAGAAGAAGATACAGGTCTCCCAAAAGAAGTATTTTTGGTCAAATTAGTCAGAATTGCTCTAGGGAAATTCTTGCCATAATTTGTGGGTTGAAGAAAATGACCGCACCACTTGGTCATCCTGTAGGTGTATGTTTTGTCTACCTGAGCATGTTCTCACATTGGTTTAATAATGCTTGAGGAAGAAGATATGGATCTACCAAAACAAGGTCTCAAGTCGTCTTACACCAAAGTTCAGTAAAATGCCCGCCTAGGGAAAATGAAGATGAGGCTGGGAGTGAAAAAAACATAGGTGTGCTCAATAAGGTGTAATACATCATCTAGTATTATTATTTTAGTTTTTGGGTGAAATTAAAAATCCACCTTAGGTTTTGGACAAATTGTTTAAGTATGGAATTATTGGTAAAATCTGCCTAAGTGGCCTCAAGGAAATGCACGCCACCTCTCATAAGATGATGAGAAAAATTATCTGAAAGCTATAGGCTCTATTATGTTGATTGGTGCATCCAACCATGTTTTCATATTTCCCAAAGAGACTCTAAGGAGGAAGATATCAATCTGCCAAAAGTGCCTCTCACCTTCATTTGCACTATCCTTGTAAAATGCCCGCCAAGGTTACATGAGAGAATATTGACATGGCTGAGTCAGTATGATGTTCCTCACATTTCGGATGGCTCCCTCTCCAAGTTTGATGAAAAAAATAAAATCACCTTGGTGACTTAGGGTTTGAAGAGATTTGTCTAAGTGTCAATAAGTAGTTTGGAAGACCACTTTGAAATGGCTGCCAGATGTTGGGTGTATGTTAATAAGTTCATCAATTGGCGTGGATTTGTTCTTTGTTGAAATGTATATACATCCATACTCTTAGGCTAGATTACAATGGTCACATATGCAAAATATCAATCTACCAAATATAGGAAAAATACTATTTTGACAACTTTTTCATACTTATTCAATTTCCAAAGTTTCACAAAGTTGCCATATATTTCCAGAATGATGTCATATTACAACATTGAATTCTTGGTAGCACGAGAACACCATTATGTGTCTTTCCATCCTCACCACACATGCCACATCATCATACTTTCAATTTCATTACTTCCTTTGCATTCCATTATCTTTCACTAAGTTTACCCTGCCATCATGTCTTTGGTTATCCTTTTGTCATTCACTGAACTCCTTTGACATCAATGACAATCACATTCAACTTGTATCATATATTATATAAATCTTTTTTTTTTAGTGAATTATGTTCAGCGCAGTATGTACCTATATTGATTAATTCGTGTTAATTTGATTTTGTTGATGTTTCATGAATGTCGTTAAGGATCAAATGGGCTTCCACGAGGAGTGAAAATTTACCCGATGCAATTCAGTAGGTTTCCATAATACGAGCACCTAAAAATAGTTCAGTTGTTTGATACAGTGCATATATCGAGAAGAACATAAGATAATTGTTATGGCAAATATTAGATGGAAGGACCGACAAAGAAAGAATTGGAAAGATTTGTAGTGACATCCAAGAAGCTAATCACACATTGCAAAGTGTGATCATTAATTCTAATGGTCATGGCTGTCAACAGAATATTAGTCTTCCTTGGTGCTTTATGGAACAACAGAGCAATATTGTAAAAGAGGTTATCAGAAAAATCAGGTTTCCGAGGGGTTTTTCATTTAACATAAAGAATATCTTCACTAAAAAAGGTGATTTTGGTGGGGTTAAAACACATGACTGACATACATTCATTAAGGTAATTGTGAGTTTTTAATATATTTCCTTATTGGTATGCACTATTTTATTAATTTTATTCTCTTATTTGGAAATAAATAATAATTATCTATTTTTTGATACAGTATGTTCTACCTTTATCTCTCCCAGACGACTTTGACAACAACATAAAACAAATTATTTATGTTCTTGGAAAATACATGAGGTAAGTAATTAATGTTTTATATGGAAAATGTACTTGGTCTATGATTTTCCGCAGAACTTATTGACATATTATGTTTTTCCCGAAAATTTTATATATGGCTTGATATTATTTTATTACATCATTTGTAGGTGGCTTTCCTCAAAATAAATCCATAAAGAAGATCTAATGTATTGGAAGAGAGAAATTGCCCCACTAATGTGTGATATGCAACAATATCTACCTCCAACATTTTTCAATGCACAAGAACACTACCTCATATACCAAGTTAAGGAGATTGAATTATGTGGACCAGTACACACAAGGTTGATGTGGATGGTGGAGAGGCAATTGAAGTCGTTGAAGGATCATGCTAGACAAAGAGCATGTCCTGAGGGTTCTATGGTTGAGGGATATATGGTATATCAATGCATGGTGTCTATTAGCAAATATCTACCTAAATTAGTAGAAAATATGAATGTGCCTCGCATTTGGCATTTCAACTCCACCAACAAATTTGAAGGGGAGGTCTTATTGGGGAAAGGTACAATGAGGAACATGAAAGGTAATTATTAGATTATGTGGAATTAATATATCATGTATTTTTGTAATTTTATTTTATCATACTGATTTGTTATTTATTTATTAATCCTGCATATTCAACTATATTCAACTATGCAATTAATGATATCTAATTAATCATAGGGAATTGTTATTTTTTCATATCGTTGCTCGAGTGTGGGATGCTTTACATTTATACATTGCAAACAACCTTGATTGGATGGAGCATTGGATAGAATATTGTGAAGAATGATTCAGTAGGTTATCATGGGAAGGGGTCAATGAGATGATTAAAATATTTCATCATCATCGACATCAATTTCTTGTTCTTACGTCGCAAAGGGAAGTTGATTTAGCCTATGGTTTAAAAGATAAAAAAGGAAAGTAAATTGTTTGCCTGCAATTTTCTAGTTAATTCCCATTTTTTCAATGTATTTGGTTTGTTTAAGTTTTCAAATATATTTTCTAAGTTCTATATGACGTTTATTAATTCACAATGTATTTTGTACTTGTTGTCAATGTTGCAGTTGAAACATCACAAGGCTATGTGGTGTAATGTCGTAAATTTCGTATCAAAATGTTGGATGATAAGATGAAAACCTCAGATTGTGGGATAATTGCAGTGTTAAAGGCTACCAATGTTTCCTTTAGAAGTGACAGACATCCAGAAGAAACTGAGAATAGGAACTATGGGCATTTGGAGGACATAATTGAGTGTGATTTAATTCCTTTAAAATAGTTTCATTTGAGGTGAAGTGGTACAGGCTACGAATGCATGAACGTGATATTGAAAGAACTGTTATTGAGCATGCTAATGGATTTACCATAGTTAATATAAGGGAATTTGAATTGGGTATAGAGCCTTATGTTCTTCCAATTCAATGAGAGCAAGTCTTTTACTCAGAGGTACCAGGTAAAGCAGGTTGCTCATATGTTGTTAGATACGGTCCAAGAGGAACACCAGTAAAGTATAATCATGTATATGATGAAGATAATCACGAAGAAGAAGAATATGATGATGATTCAGATCAGTAGCAGGTGGCTACAGTCGATGTGTTCGGTGAATAAGTTGAAGAGGTTGATCATCCAAATCTAGTAGACTATGATCTCATTGACGATGTATATGACTATATTAGCAAAGATGCAATTGATGATGATGTTGATGTGAATGACATTTGCATGAATATGTATTCTGAACCAGATCCTGTTGCAAATGTTGAGCTGGATGAAGAAGAAGATCATGAAGGATGTTTAATTGTTGAAGAGTAGAGGCACGTGTTTATATCTTTTATGTCATGATGATGTTTATATGTTTTTATTTCCAAATGTCCTTTTTATATGTTTTTATTTCCAAATTGCATATCCAAGAAAAGCGTTGATTTGTTGCTTAAAACCCTTTTGCGGGCATATTTTGTGAGCCTGAAATATAGTACACGTGCATCAACTCACCTCCACTTTGAACCTGGATAACCATGTCAAACTTCAAACAGGGGCATCTAGCATGACGAGCACAACTCAAATGTGGGAATCCTCCTCTGTAACCCTAGTTGAAACACAGTCATCCACATATGATAGGGTAATAGTAAAAAAATTCCAGGAGAAATATGATGCATGGAGAGATGCAAAGATGTGGCCACCAGGTATGGAAACTATCTTGAGGAAAGCATAAGTTTTTGACTTGTTGTGGGGAATGTTTAGCTATGTTGATGAGGAAATAGATGAGACAATTTCAAAATATGATTTTGTTAATATGTAACTCATAATTTTTGGGAAGCGGGTATACCTCGACCCTGATTTGGTTTCTCAAGCTACGAATATTCCACGCAGGGGGAAGAGATTTCAAGCTCAAGGAAAACCCCCAGACAGGAGAAGAACCAAATGGCCAGTAAAATTTGTGGGCGAGAAGTAAATGTTTCGAGGAATGGTTTAAAACTGCAAAATGTCCCTCCCGAAATATACAAAACCTTGATTCATATTGTCCTTAGGACAATTCTGAATCATCACAGGGTTGACATTTCAGGTGAATGTATGCGTGTAGTGATACATTGGGTGGAAGAAATACCTGTAGATATTCCTTATCTACTGGCTAAGTAACTCCACTCTGCCCTGCAAGAGAGCCAATTAAGGAAGGTTAAATTTAGTTTCCTGGTCACACTTCAAAAAATTATCGATTTATGTCGACCCCATGCTACTGAAATAGAGATTGGTGATATCGACCAACATGGAAAAATATCTTTGCCAAAACCACCTATTCAAAAAACATACGTTAAGAAATGTAAAAGTAGGGAACATAATGAGGAATTTCTAGTACATTCTTCTCAACAGAATGAGGAATTAGTACAATATCCTGAGCAGCATGGGGAATTGCCATTACACCCTGCTGAACAGAATGAGGAATTTCCAATACAAAGTCCTGAGCACCATGGTGAATTATGATTACACTATCCTGACTTGGTCACAAATGATGCAATTCATGATGCCATAACTTTGAAAGAGTTTAAAGGGAATGTAGATAGACGTCATTGGGAGGAGGTGACATGCAACAAAATGGAACAAAATGCTGCTCACTTTTCAATTCCTCGCGACATTCTTGATAGAATTCCTCCTAAACAGTTGGCAATTGAGTATGATTGTTCTTCCAAATCAGAATCATAGGATTCCTCTATGCATTTAGAAATTGCATCATGTAAGTTTGATAGTAGGTACGTGTTGATCATATATGATAAAATGGAGCATTTCAAGGAACAAGATTCCTATATATGCAATTGGGTGGAAGAGTGCTTGAGAAAAGACGATAATATTTTACAATGCTTAAAAATGATAGCAGCATTGTAGAATATAGTTACTCACATTATCAATACATTTTTCACATCATCCTATGAGGCATGGCAGGAATTTCCTTGAGGTCACTTGGGTAGATTTATCACCAATTACATACTTGGAAAAATTTCTCAATTTGGTCTAATTTACCTAAAACACCCTTTTGGAAGGTCCATAACTAGTTATTCATCCACTTCGAATAAAATATCAAGACATGGTCGGGTATACCAAATACCAATCTACAATACCCCCATGTGCAGCGGGCATTTACTCTAACCCATAATTTAGGATGGGCATCTTTTGGAAACTACTTAGCCATTTTTGCATCCACCAGTGAAAACCCCTGTTTTGGCAGGCCTATATCTTTCTCCTAAAAAAAGATTAAATAAAACTCAAGTCATGAATAGGTATCCAAACCAAGTAGCTATAGGACAGTACCATGGTGCGTGCATTCTTCTCAAACCATGAATTGTGGCGGGCATTCTCTTAAGGTTGTTGGGACCTTTTTTACTAAGGCTGCAACCAATTCTTCCTTAAATATATGTTGTACTTTGGTGAGGCAAGTGAGATGGTTGTATGCTCCATACAACACTCTAGAGACTCACATTCTCAATATATTTTTCACATCATCCTATGAGGCATGGAGGGCATTTCCTTAAGGCCACCTGGGCAGATTTAACACCAATTCCATACTTGGACAAATTTTTCAATTTCTCAATTTGGTCTAATCTACCTAAAACACCCTTTTGGCAAGTTGATGACTATTTCTTCATCCACTTCCAGGACAATATGAAGACATGGTCAGGTAGGCCGTAGACCAATCTACAAGACCCCCTTGTGTTGCAGGAATTTACACTAACATGTAATTTAAGGCAGGCATCATTTTTAGGCTACTTAGCTATTTTTTAATCCATCGGTCAAAAACCCTATTTTGGTAGGCCTGTCTCTTTCTCCTCACAAAATACTAAAGAAAAATAAAATCATGAATAGGTAGCCAAACCAACTAGATATAGGATGGTACCATGGTGTGGGCATTCTTCTCAAACCATGAAATGTAGCGGGCATTCTCTCAAGGCTGTTTGGACCATTTTTTACTAAGGCTGTTGGGACCAATTCTTCCTTAAATATATCATGTAGTTTGGTGAGGCAAGTGAGCTTGTTTTATGCTCCATACAACACTCTAGAGACTCATATTCTCAATAAATTTTCACATCATAGTATGAGGCATGATGGGCATTTCCTTAAGGCCACTTGGGCAGATTTAACACCAATTCCATACTTAGACAAATTTCTCAATTTCTCAATTTGGTCTAATCTACCTAAAACACCCTTTTGACAGGTTCATAACTATTTCTTCATTGAGTTCCAGGTAAATCTGAAGACAAGGTCAGGTAGGCTTAAGAACAGTCTACAATAACCCCTTGTGGTTAAGGAGTTTACTATAACCCATAATTTAGGGAGAGCGTCTTTTGAGTCTACTTAGCCATTTTTGCATCCACCAGTGAAAAACCCTGTTTTGGTAGGCCTAAATATTTCTCCTCATGAAAGATTATAAAAAATCAAATCATGAATAGGTAGGAAAATGAACTAGCTATAGGACAGAACCATGGTGCATGCATTCTTCTCAAACCGAGAATTGTGGTCGGCATTCTCTGAAGGCTACTGGGACAAATTCTTCCTTAAATATATGATGTAGTTTTGTGATGGAAGTGAGATGGTTGTAGGCTCCATACAACACTATAGAGACTCACATTCTCAATAAAATCTTCACATCATCCTATGAGGCATGGCAGGAATTTCCTTAAGGCCACTTGGGCGGATTTAACACCAATTCCATACTTGGACAAATTTCTCAATTTGGTCTAATCTCACTAAAACACCCTTTTGGCAAGTCCATAACTGTTTATTCATCCACTTCCATGAAAATCTGAAGACATGGCCTGGTAGGCCAAGTAACAATATACAAGACCCCCATGTGCTGCAGGAAGTTACTTTAACGCATAATTTAGGGTGGGCATCTTTTTGAGGCTACTTAGCCATTTTTGCATCCACCGGTCAAAAACCCTATTTTGGCAGGCCTGTATCTTTCTCCTCAACAAATATTGAAGATAAATAAAATCATGAGTAGGTATACAAAGCAAGTATCTATAGGATGGTATGATGGTGTGGGAATTATTCACAAACCATGAATTGTGGCGGGCATTCTCTTAAGGTTGTTGGGACCATTTTTTACTGAGGTCGTTCGGACTAATTCTTCCTCAAATAGATGTTGTAGTTTGGTGAGAAAAGTGAGATGGTTGTATGCTCCATACTACACTATAGAGACTCACATTCTCAATACATTTTTCACATCATCCTATGAGGCATGACGAGCATTTCCTTAAGGCCACTTGGGAAGATTTAACACCAATTTCATACTTAGACAAATTTTTCAATTTTGTCTAATCTGCCTAAGACACCCTTTGGGCAGGTCCATGAATGTTTCTTCATCCACTTCTAGGAAAATTTGAAGACATGGCCGGGTAGGCTGAACACCAATCTACAAGACCCCCATGTGCTTCCAGCATTTACTCTAACCCATAATTTAGGTCGGGCATCTTTTTTAGGCTACTTAGCCATTTTTGCATCCATCAGCGAAAAATCCTCTTTTGGAAGGCCTGTAGCTTTCTCCTCAAGAAAGATTAAAGAAAAATCAAATCATGAATATGTATCCAAACGAAATAGATAGAGGACGGTACCATGGTGTGGGAATTATTCTCAAACCATGAATTGTGGTGGGCATTCTCTAAAGGTTGTTGGGACAATTGTTTACTAAGGCTGTTGGGACCAATTCTCCCTTAAATATATGTTGTAGTTTGGTGAGGGAGGTGAGATGGTTGTATGTTCCATACTAAACTATAGAGACTCACTATCTCAATACATTTTTCACATCATCCTATGACTCATGAAGAGCATTTCCTTAAGGCCACTTGCGCAGATTTCACACCAATTCCATACTTCGACAAATTTCTCAATTTGGTCTAGTCAGCCTAGAACACCCTTTTGGAAGGTCCATGACTGTTTCTTCATCCACTTCCAAGTTAATATGAATACATGGTCAGGTACATGTCGAATACCAATCTACAAGTCCCCATGTGCTATGGGCATTTACTCTAACCCATAATTTAGGGCGTGCATCTTTTTTAGGCTACTTAGCCATTTTTGCATCCACCAGCGAAAAACCTTATTTTGGAAGGCTTGTAGATTTATCCTCGAGAAAGATTAAAGAAAAATCAAATAATGAATTGGTAGCCAAACCAACTAGACATAGGAGGGTACCATGCTGCGGGAATTCTTCTCAAACAATGAATTATGGCATGCATTCTCTCAAGGCTGTTGGGACAATTTTTTACTAAGGATTTTCGGACCAATTCTTCGTTAAATATATGTTGTAGTTTGGTGAGACAGGTGAGATGGTTTTATGCTCCATAGAACACTGTAGAGACTCAAATTATCAATACATTTTTCACAACATCCTATGAGGCGTTGCGGGCATTTCCTTAACGCCACTTGCGCAAATTTAACACCAACTCCATACTTAGACAAATTTCTTAATTTCGTCCAATCTGGCAAAAACACCCTTTTGGCAGCTCCATAATTGCTTCTTCATCCACTTCCAAGACAATATGAAGACATGGTCTGGTAGGTAGAAGACATATCTACAATACCCGCATGTGCTACGAGAATTTACTCTAACCCATAATTTAGGGCGGGCATCTTTTCGAGGCTACTTAGCCATTTTCGCATCCAGCGGTGAAAAACCCTATTTTGGCTAGCCTGTCTCTTTATCCTAAAAAAATATTAAAAAAAAATTAAATCATGAATAGGTAGCCAAAACAAATAGCTATAGGATGGTACCATGGTGCGGGCATTCTTCTTAGACAATGAATTGTGGCGGGTTTTCTCTTAAGGCTGTTGGGAAATTTTTTTACTAAGACTGTTAGGACCAATTCTTCCTTAAATATATGTTGTAGTTTGGTGAGACAAGTGAGATGGTTGTATTCTCTATAGAAAACTCTAGATACTCACATTCTCAATACATTTTTGACATCATCATATGAGGCATTGTGGGCATTTCGTTAAGGCCACTTGGGCAGATTTAACACCAATCCCATACTTCCACAAATTTCTCAATTTGGTCTAATCTGCCTAAAACACCCTTTTGGCAGGTCCATAACCATTTTTTCATCCACTTCCAAGACAATATGAAGACATGGTTTTGTAGGCCGAAGACCAATCTACAGGACCCCCATGTGCTACGGGCAGTTACTCTAACCCATAATTTAGGGCAGGCATCTTTTTGAGGCTACTTAGCCATTTTTGCATCCACCGATGAAAAACCCTATTTTGGTTGGCTGGTATCTTTATCCTCAAAAAACATTAAAACAATTTCAAATCATCAATAGGTGACCAAAACAGCTCGCTATAGGATGGTACCATGGTGCAGGCATTCTTCTCAAACCATGAATGCAGGAATTGTCTTAAGGTTGTTGGGACCATTTTTTACTAAGGTTGCTAGGACCAATTCTTTCTTAAATATATGTTGTAGTTTGTTAAGGCAAGTGAGATGGTTGTAGGCTCCATACAACACTCTAGAGACTCACATTCTCAACACATTTTTCACATCATATTCCTATGAGGCATGGCGGGCATTTCCTTAAGGCCACTTGGCTAGATTTAACACCAATTCCATACTTAGACAAATTTCTCAATTTGGTCTAATCTACCTAAAACACCCTTTTGGTAGGTCCATGACTGTTTCTTCAACCACTTCCGATAAAATATGAAGACATGGTCAGGTAGGACGAAGTCCAATGTACAAGACCCCCTTGCGCTACAGGCATTTACTCTAACCCATAATTTAGGGTGGGCATTGTTTTGAGGCTACTTAGCCATTTTTGCATCCACCGGTGAAAAACGTTGTTTTGGCAGGCCTATATCATTCTCCTCATGAAATATTAAAGAAAACTCAAATCATGAATAGGTATCCAAACCAACTACCTATAGGATGGTACGATGGTGTGGTCATTCTTATTAAACCATGAATTGTGGCGGGCATTCTGTTAAGGCTGTTGGGACTAATTCTTCCTCCATGGTTTTATGCTCCATACAAAACTCTAGGGACCCAAATTATCAATGGTTTTTTGACAGCATCCTATAAGCCATGGAGGGCATTTCCTTAAGGCCACTTGGGCAGATTTAACACCAATTCCATACTTGGACAAATTTCTCAATTTGGTCTAATCTGCCTAAAACAACCTTTTGGTATGTCCATAAGTGTTTCTTCATCCACTTCCAAGACAATATGAAGACATGGTCAGGTAGGCCTAAGATCAATCTACAAGACCCCATTGTGCTGCGGGAATTTACACTAACCTATAATTTAGGGCGTCATGCATCTTCTTTAGGCTACTTAGCCATTTTTCCATCCACTGGTGAAAAATCTTGTTTTGGCAGGCCGGTATCTTTCTCCTCACAAAAAATAAAAGAAAAATCAAATCATGAATAGGTAGCTAAAACAAATGGATATAGGACGGTACCATGGTTTGGTCATTCTTCTCAAACCATGAATTGTGGTGGGCATTCTCTCAAGGCTATTGGGACCTTTTTTTACTCAGGTTGTTGGGACCAATTCTTCCTTAAATATATGTTGTAGTTTGGTGAGGCAAGTGATATGGTTTTATGCTTCATACAACACTCTAGAGACTCACATTCTCAATACAATTTGACATCATCCTATGAGCCATGGTGGGAATTTCCTTAAGGCCACTTGGGTAGATTTAACACCAATTCCATAGTTAGACAAATTTCTCAATTTGGTCTAATCTGCCTAAAATACCCTTTTGGTAGGTTCATAACTCTTTCTTCATCTACTTCCAGGATAATCTAAAGACAGGTTCAGGTAGGCCAAATACCAATCTACAAGAACCCCGTGTGTTGCGGGCATTTACTATAACCCATAATTTAGTACGGGCATCTTTTGGGGCTACTTAGCCATTGCTGCATCCACCCCTGAAAAACCTTGTTTTGGAAAACCTGTATCTTTCTCCTCAAGAAAGATTAAAGAAAACTCAAATCATGAATAGGTATCCAAACAAAATAGCTATAGGACTTTACCATGGTGTATGAATTCTTCTCAAACCATGAATTGTGGCTGGCATTATCTCAAGGCTACTGGGACCATTTTTTACAAAGTCTCGTGGGACCAATTCTTCCTTAAATATATGATGTAGTTTGGTGAGGGAAGTGATATGGTTGTATGCTCCATACAACACTTTAGAAACTCACATTCTCAATACATTCCTCACATCATCCTATTGGGAATGGCAGGCATTTCCTTAAGGCTAGTTGTACAGATTTAACACCAATTCCATACTTGGACAAATTTCTCAATTTCGTTTAATTTGCCTAAAACAACCTTTTGGCAGGTTCATAACTCTTTCTTCATCTACGTCCAGGACAATTCGAATATAGGGTCAGGTAGGACAAAGAAGAATCTACAAGAACCCCATTTGTTTTGGGAATTTACTATAACCCATAATTTAGGGCGGGCATCTTTTGAGGCTACTTAGCCATTTTTGCATCCACCCATGAAAAACCCTTTTTTGGCTGACCTATATCTCTCTCTTAAGGAAAGATTAAATAAAAATCAAATCATGAATAGGTTGAAAAACCAACTAGATATAGGACGTTACCATGGTGCAGGAATTCTTCTCAAACCATGAATTGTGGCTGGCATTATCTAAAGGGTCTTGGGACCATGTTTTACTAAGGTTGTTGGGACCAATTCTTCCTTAAATATATGATGTAGTTTTGTGAGGGAAGTGAGATGGTTGTATGCTCCATACAACACTCTAGATACTCACATTCTCAATACATTCTTCACATCATCCTATGAGGCATGGCGGGCATTTCCTTAAGGCCACTTGTGCAAATTTAACACCAATTCCATACTTGGACAAATTTCTCAATTTGGTCTAATCTTCCTAAAATACCCTTTTGGCATGTCCATAACTATTTATTCATCCACTTCCAAGACAATATGAAGACATGTCCTAAAAGGCCGAAGAACAATATACAAGACCCCCATGTGCTACTTAGCCATTTTTGCATCCACCATTGAAAAACCTTGTTTTGGGAGGCCTCTACCTTTCTCCTCAAGAAAGATTAATGCAAACTAAAATCATGAATAGGTAGCCAATCCAACTATATATAGGATGGTAATGTTGTGTGGGTATTCTTTGAAAACCATGAATTGTGGCGGGCATTCTTTTAAGGGTGTTGAGACCATTTTTTAATAAGGTTGTTGGGACAAATTCTTCCTTAAATATATGTTGTAGTTTGGTGAGGCAAGTGAGATGGTTGTATGCTCCATACTAAACTATAGAGACTCACATTTCCAATACATTTTTCACATCATCCTATGAGGTATGGCGAGCATTTCCTTAAGGCCACTTAGGCAGATTTAGCACTAATTCCATACTTGGACAAATTTCTCAATTTGGTCTAATCTTCCTAAAACACCCTTTTGGCAGGTCGATGACTGTTTCTTCATCCACTTCTAGGACAATATGAAGACATGGTCAGGTAGGATGAATACCAATCAAGAATACCCCCATGTGCTATGGGCATTTACTCTAACCCAAAATTTAGGGCAGGCATCTTTTTGAGGCTACTTAGCCATTTTTGCATCCACCGGTGAAAAACCCTATTTGGGTGGGCCTGTATCTTTCTCCTCAAGAAATATTAAAGAAAAACCAAATCATGAATAGGTATCCAAACCAACTTGCTATAGGACGGTACCATAGTGCAGGAATTCTTATCAAACCATGAATTGTGGCGGGCATCCTCTGAAGGTTGTTGGGGCCATTTTTTACTAAGGATGTTGGGACCAATTCTTCCTTAAATATATGTTGTAGCTTGGTTAGCCAAGTGAGATGGTTTTATGCTCCATACAACAATCTACATACTCACATTCTCAATACATTTTTCACAATATCCTATGAGGCTTGGTGGGCATTTCCTTAAGGCCACTTGCGCAAATTTAACACATATTCCATACATAGGCAAATTTCTCAATTTGGTCTAATCTCCCTAAAACACCCTTTTGACAGGTCCAGAACTCTTTCTTCATCCACTTCAAGGACAATATGAAGACATGTTTAGGTATCCCGAAGACCAATCTACAAGACCCCCATGTGTTGCAGGCATTTACTCTAACCCATAATTTAGGGCGTGCATCTTTTTGAGGCTACTTAGCCATTTTTGCATCCACCCATGAAAAACCTTGTTTTGCAGGCCTGTATCTTTCTCCTCAAGAAAGATTAAATAAAAATAAAATCACGAATAGGTATCCAAACCAACTAGATATAGGACAGTACCATGGTGCTTCCATTCTTCTTAAACCATGAATTGTGGTGGGCATTCTCTCAAGCCTGTTGAGACCATTTTTTACCAAGGCTGTTGGGACCAATTCTTCCTTAAATATATGTTGTAGTTTGGTGAGGGAAGTGGCATGGTTGTATGCTCCATAAAACACTCTAGAGACTCACATTATCAATAGATTCTTCGCATTATCCTATGAGGAATGGTATAAATTACCTTAAGGCCACTGGGGCAGATTTAACACCATTTCCATACTTGGACAAATTTTTGAATTTGGTTTAATCTGCCTAAAACACCGTTTTGTCAGGTCCATAACTGTTTCTTTATCCACTTCCAAGAGAATATGAAGACATGGTCTGGTAGGCCGAAGACCAATCTACAAGACCCCCATGTGCTGCGGGAAGTTACTCTAACCAATAATCTAGGGCGGACATCTTTTTGAGGCTACTTAGCAATTCTTGCATGCATCGGTGAAAAACCCTGTTTTGGTAGGCATGCATCTTTCTCCTCGACAAATATTAGAGAAAAATCGAATGATGAATATTTATCCAAACCAACTAGTTATAGGATGGTACCATGGTGTGGGTATTCTTCACAAACCATGAATTGTGACGAGCATTCTCTTAAGGCTGATGTGACCATTTTTTACTAAGGCTGTCACCGAATTCTTCCTTAAATATATGTTGTAGTTTGGTGAGGCAAGTGAGATGGTTGTATTCTCCATACTACACTATAGAGACTCAAGTTATCAATACATTTTTCACATCATCCTATGAGGAATGGCAAACATTTCCTTAAGGCAACTTGGGGAGATTTAACACCAATTCCATATGACAAATTTCTCAATATTTTATAATCTGCGTAAAACACCATTTGGGAAGGTCCATGGTTGTTTCTTCATCCACTTCTAGGAAAATTCGAATACATGGTCAAGTATTCTGAAGACCAATCTACAAGACCCCCATGTGCTATGGGCATTTACTCTAACCCATAATTTAGGGCGGGCATGTTTTTGAGGCTACTTAGCGATTTTTGCATCCACCAGTGAAAAAACCCTATTTTGGCAAGCATGTATATTTATCCTCAAGAAATATTAAGGAAAAATAAAATCATAAATAGGTATCAAAACCAACTAGCAACAGGACGGTACCATCGTGTGGGCATTCTTCTGAAACCATGAATTATGGCAGGCATTCTCTCAAGGCTATTGGGACCATTTTTTACTAAGGCTGTTGGGACTTATAGTTTGGTGAGGCAAGTTATATGGTTTTATTCTCCATACAACACTCTAGAGACTCAAATTATCAGTACATTTTTCACATCATCATATGAGGCATGGTGGGCATTTCCTTAAGGCCACTTGGGTAGATTTAACACCAATTCCATACTTGGACAAATTTCTCAATTTGGTCTAATCTGCCTAAAACACCCTTTTGGCAGGTCCATAACTGTTTCTTCATCCACTTCCAAGACAATATGAATACATGGTCAAGTAGGCCGAAGACCAATCTACAAGACCCCCATCCACTACTAGCATTTACTCTAACCCATAATTTAGGGCATGTATCTTTTTGAGGCTACTTATCCATTTTTGCATCCACCAGTGAAAAACCCTGTATTGGCAGGCTAGTATCTTTCTCCTCAAGAAATATTAAAGAAAAATGAAATCATGAATATGTAGCCAAACCAACTAGCTATAGCATAGTACCATGGTGTGGTCATTCTTTTCAAACCATGAAGTGTGGCGGGAAATCTCTTAAGGCTGTTGGGACCAATTATTCCTTAAATATATGTTGTAGTTTGGTGAGGGAAGTGAGATGTTGTATGCTCCATACAACACTCTAGAGAGTCACATTCTCAATACATTCTTCACATCATCCTATGAGGCATGGAGGGCATTTCTTTAAGGCCACTTGGGAAGATTTAACAACAATTCCATACTCGGACAAATTTCTCAATTTGGTCTAATCTGCCTAACACACCCTTTTGGTAGGTCCATAACTATTTCTTCATCCACTACCAATAAAATACAAAGACATGTTCTGGTAGGTCGAAGACCAATATACAAGACCCCCATGTGTTGTGGGAAGTTACTCTAACGCATAATTTAGGTCAAGCATCTTTTTGAGGCTACTTAGCCATTTTTGCATCCACTAGTGAAAACCCCTATTTTGGGAGGCTTGTATATTTCTCCTCAAGAAATATTAAAGAAAACTCAAATCATGAATAGGTATCCAAACCAACTCAATATAGGATGGTACCATGTTGTGGGCATTCTTCACAAACCATGAATTGTGGCAGGCATTCTCTTAAGGGTGTTGGGACAATTTTTTACTAAGGTTGTTGGGACCAATTCTTCCTTAAATATATTTTGTAGTTTGGTGAGGGAAGTGATATGTTTGTATGGTCCATACAACACTCTACAGAATCACATTCTCAATACATTCTTCACATCATCATATGAGGCATGGAGGGCATTTCCTTAAGGCCACTTGGGAAGATTTAACACCAATTCCATACTTAAGACAAATTTCTCAATTTGGTCTAATCGGCCTAAAACACCTTTTTGGGAGGTCCATAACTATTTCTTCATACACTTCCAAGACAATCTGAAGACATGGTCAGGTAGGGTGAGCATCGTTTTGAGGCTACTTAGCCATTTTTTCATCCACCAGTGAAAAACCCTATTTTGGCAGGCTTGTATCTTTCTCCTCAAGAAATATTAAAGCTAAATAAAATCATGAATAGTATTCCAAACAAAATAGCTATAGGATGGTACCATGGTGCAGATATTCTTCTCAAACCAATAATTGTGGCGGGCATTCTCTTAAGGTTGCTCGGACCATTTTTTACTAAGGCTGTTGGGACCAATTCTTCGTTAAATATATGTTGTAGTTTGGTGAGGCGAGTGAGATGGTGGTATGCTCCATACAACACTCTAGAGACTCACATTCTCAATACCTTTTTCACATCATCCTACAAGGCATGGTGAGCATTTCCTTAAGGCCACTTGGGCGGATTTAACACCAATTCCATTGACAAAAATTTTCAATTTGGTCTAATCTGCCTAAAACACCCTTTTGGTAGGTCCATAACTGTTTCTTCATCCACTTCCAAGAGAATATGACTAGAGGGTTAGGTAGGCCGAAGGCCAATATACAAGACCCCCACGTGTTGCAACCATTTACTCTAACCCATAATTTATGGCGTGCAGCTTTTTGAGGTTGCATAGCCATTTTTGCATCCATTGATGAGAAAACCTGTTTTGTTAGACCTGTATCTTTCTCCTCAAGAAAGATTAAAGAAAAATCAAATCAAGAATAGGTAGCCAAACAAAATAGCTATAGGATGGTACCATGGTGCGGGAATTCTTCTCAAACCATGAATTGTGGCGGGTATTCTCTTAAGGTTTCTGGGACCATTTTTCACTAAGGACACTGGGAGAAATTCTCTTAAGTCTTCTAGGACCAATTTTGACCACTTTTTCAAAAAAATTCCTCATGGAAGGGTGGATTTTGTATAGTTGGGTGGTCTCATTGTTTTTTGCATGGAAACCTTGGTAATTTTGGCATGGAAACTCGAGGTAAACTCTATTGTTGTAGTTTTTCTTCAAGAATTTTTTACCTTGGATGTTTTAGGGTTTGGTCTAACTTGGGCATTTGTAGGTATGTTTGTTGCTAGAGTGACGGTTCATTCTTTCTCATTCGGTGCTGTTTACACTATCTTGCTTCCACAACTATAGTTGGCTCAAGTAATTGATTTTCTTTTCCTTATGACAATTGTAAAGTGTAATGTCACTACTATATTTCAATCCAAAATACGACGGTTTTTTCCGACGGCGCGTGGATTTTTTATTTTAACAGTGCCAAAAATAAGGAAGATAATTTTTTTTTTTGACATGGTAGTGATAAGCGTCGCTTAAGCGACGGCTAGGCTTGCAAGCGTCGGTTAAGCGACAGCTATCCTCCTAAGCGTCGCTTAAGAGACGGCGCTTCAATTAGTCATTCATTTACTAATTTAAAATCAATCATTTAATAATTTGTCGTAATTGGTTTATTATTTAAAATGGAAAGCGACGCTTAAGACAT
>LPNX011196782.1:0-27640 GCA_001517045.1 Pseudotsuga menziesii
TGATCTAGGGAACTATATTGTGGTTCTTGGTTGTGATTTGTCTCTATGGTTCATATAGGTTTTTTTAGTTGGTGTTTTATGGATTTTTTTCAATCCTCCATGAATTCACGGAGGATTGAAAAAAATCGGGTAGCATTTCGGCTTGCCCAGGACACATTTCAAAATTAAACCGGTAGCATAAACACTACTGGTTGACATAATTTATATATATATAACAAATTAACAAAAAAATTCAATTTAACTACAAATTTTCAAAAATCTGGTAGCATTTTTGCTTGCCGGTACACATTTTAAACATGAAAATAATAAAAACATACATTTACCATATTTTAAAATAAATTTATTAAATTTATTAAAAAAAAAAATTAATTCCATTTAAATTGAAAAACAATTATTTAAACTGAAAAAAAATTATTTTAACTGTTACCTCTTGGGTCCGACGCCATCGTGACGAGGTTGGGTTGCTTCGGGGTGTTTGGGTTGCTTCACAGTGCCAATGCTTACGTCGCTCTCACTTCGTATCTCGGTCGAGCTTTCACGTTGTGGTTTTGTGAAACAAACGGCGGGGGCCCGCGGCCCTTATTTATAATTTTTTCAATACAGGAACCTCGGTCGAGGTATTTACCTAGGTCGAGGTAAATACCTCGACCGAGGTATTTATTAACCCTCGGTCGAGGTTTTAATAGCTCGACCGAGGGTTAGTAAATACCTCAGTCGAGGGCTTAAAAGAACCTCGGTCGAGGGCTTGATAAAACCTCAGTCAAGATATGAAAACCTCAGTCGAGGGCTTGTTAAACCCTCGACCGAGGTGATTTTTTTCCTTTTTGCCAAAACGCGCTTGCCAAAAAGTGTTACCCAGTTCCGCGGATTCACCCAAGTGTAATTTGCAGAAAAATCGACAATGGATAATATTGTTCCTTTTCCAAATACATATCGATGATTGCTTGAACTGTAAGTCCTGCCACCGTGTTGAGTGAGAGTGCTTGATATATTTATATATTTGATCCCTGAACAAATTCATAAAATCTGTCAAAGAGATATCACTTTCAACTAAATTAATCTTTCTTGATGTTGTTGTTGAATATGTAACAGGAGTATAATCAACATATTCATATATCTTGAATTTCACAATGTGATTTGATATTTGAGGATCATTTGCATCAATGTGGTAGTTAGCATTAAAAAGGGCCAAATCAAAACATTGCTCACATTTTTTACCTCTGATGCATTGTTTCTTATAGAATACTTGATCAGTATCTCGCGCACATAATATTTTAGATACAAATTCACTAACACTCGCAGGAGGGGGGTTATTTGGCCAACACTGGATGCCAAAATCTAGAAATGTCTCATAATATAATTCGAATTCTACATTGTATCGACAACAACATGTGTTACGAACAACGATGGGCCTAACATACCATGGTTTAAGCTTCACAAGTGTGCTAAGGGAAATCTTCGCATCAACATTACTCTCCATAAAAGTTTTGAACATTTCCATTTGAGTGATCTCTTTTATGTGTTTGGCATGAATTTCATAGTTTCCTTTTGATATACAACGTCGCACAACATCCTTTTCATTTGGTAAGACATGAGAGTTTAAATGCCAAAACTCTTTCACCCTGTCTCTCACATTATCTGGAAGTCTATATTGATAATGTTGCCTACAAATAACACCCCAACATGAAACTTCATCATCCTCATCTAATTGAACCCTAACTTTTTTATGCTTCCATAAAAAATTTCTTGATGTTTTTAACAATCTTGCAGTAGTAGACAACAAAGGACTGTTTATAGTGTGTTTTGCCACAACCCCTATTGGAATAGATTTATGAGCAACCATGTAATTATGAGATCACTTTTTTGCAAGTGATGCAAGGACTGATGTCAGATTTTGTGATAAAATCTCATTTGATTTAAGCCTCTTTGACATTTTTAATGCCCAATAATGTCATTGCATTTCTTAGACATTTTTGCTTTAACAACTTATTTAACAATTGAGCTTGTTCTATGACAAAAATACCTTCAAAATATTATTTGACTGTCTTTTTTACTCTACAACGAGTTGTATGGTCAGGCATCGAAGGTCCCATTTCTTCAATTTTACTTGAATCCATATTCTCCAAAAATGTATCTTCAATGACAATATTGTTGCAACTTCTAATTAATCTCTGTGAATTGGTAAGTGTGGTAGGATTTTGTATGTTGGATGTCGGCCCTGCATAAAAATAAATATATAAATTTATTTAATTGTGAACTTTCAAATCGAATATATATATATATGTTAAAGTAAATTACAAACATATCAAAATTTATTTACTCACCAATCATGGTCTCAATATCGACGCTACCCATAGTTTGCTCCACATTTGTCATTTCCTCGTCACCTCCATGTTCTTCATTTCTTTCATCAACGTGTTCCTCGACAATCTGCATTCTTTCATCACCACCATGTGTGTGGTTCACATTTTGCATTTCTTCATCACCGCCAAGTGCCTCCATGTTTCTTTCCATTGCTCTTTTTTCTCTTAACTTTCTCATGTTTTCACGCTTTTTCTCTTTCCTTGCCTCTTCATCAGTTCTGGTGTGATCATATTTTATTTCATGATTCCTTTGATTTCCCATGTTGAAGGAATTAAAACCTAAAATCCAATGCATGAAAAGATATGAGAATTGAGAGTTCAATACATACATTGAAAAAAATATAACATCAAGACCCAACAAGAGTAATATGCTAAGCACTATTGTACGAAAAATTTACCAAATTGTTGAATGTGGTTGTCATTGATGTCCAAGGAGTTTAGTAAGGACATGATTTGGCAGGGGCAAAAATCAGTGAAAGACAAATTTGAATGACATTTAGGAAACTTTATGACATGGAAAGTATGATGATGTGGCATGTGTGATGAGGCTGGAAAGACACATGATTTTGTCTTGGTGCTATCATTAAGTCAGTGTTGAAACCTGACATCATTCTGGAAGATGAATTGCAAGTTTCTCAAAACTTTGGAAATTGACTATGGAAAAATGAGTCAAAAGTACTCTAAGAGAATGCCCTCCATACTTAAGGGCTTCACTAACATTCCCACACCATGATACCATGCTATATCTTGTTGAAGTGGATATCTATTCATGGTCTCAAGTTTCCTTAATCGCTTCTAAGGAAAAACTTATAGGTCTGCCAAAACAAGGTTTTGCACAAGAGAAAGTAAAATTACCTAGAAGTAGTCTCAAGATAATGCCCGCCATAAATCATAGGTTAAAGTAAATGCCCACAACATATGGTCAAGTTGTACGCTATTGATTTTTCTACCTAAACATGATCTTAGTTTGTATTAAGCATGTCTCATGAAAAAATTATGGATCTGCCAAAATAGGGTTTCAGGATAATTTTTTGAGAAAGTCCTGAAAATGACTAAGTGTTGGAAAACTGGCTCAGGTGGCCTTGGGAAAATTTCCTATGTACCTAATGGGTGAATGATAAAAATAATCTGAAACTACCATGCTCTATATTGTTAAGAAGGATGTCTCTCCATAGTCTTATTTTTCACAGAAGGTGTTTGATGACAAAATTAATAGCCTGCCAAAACAAGGGTTCAAGTTGCTTTTAAACCAAAGTAGCAAATCTGCCTAAGTGGCCTCAGGGAAATGCCCTCCATAGCTTGTGGGTTGAAGAAAATTATCGCACCATATGGTCATTGTGTAGATGGGTGTTTTGTCTACCTATCCACATCTTCAGATCGACTTGAAAGTGCCTGAGGAAGAAGTTATGGATCTACCAAAATAGGGTTTCAGGATAAACTTTGGAGAAAGTCCTGAAAATGGCTAAGTGTTGGAAAACTGGCTCAGGTGGCCTTGAGAAAATGCTTGCCATACCTAATGGGTGAATGATAAAAATAATATGAAACTACCATGCTCTAGCTTGTCAAGAAGCATATCTCTCCATAGTCTTAGTTTTCATGGAAGGTGTTTGATGACAAAATTAACAGCCTTCCAAAATAGGGGTTCAAGTTGTTTTTACACCAAAGTAAAAAATCTGCCTAAGTGGCCTCAAGGAAATGCCCACCATATCTTGTGGGTTGAAGAAAATTACCACACCATATGGTCATTGTGTATATGGGTGTTTTTTCTACCTATCCACATCTTCATATCGAATTGAAGGTTCCTGAGGAAGAAGTTATGGATCTGCCAAAATAGGGTTTCAGGATAAACTTTGCAGAAAGTCATGAAAATGACTAAGTGTTGGGAAACTGGCTTAGGTGGCCTTGATAAAATGATTCCCGTACCTAATGGGTGAATGATAAAAATAATCTGAAACTACCAGGCTTTAGCTTGTCAAGAAGGATATCTCCCCATAGTCTTAGTTTTCACAGAAGGTGTTTGATGAAAAAAATAAGAGCTTGCCAAACCAGGGGTTAAAGAAAATACCTTGATTAGAAAAATGTTTTTGTCCTGAAGAACTTGGATAATGCGAAATATTAGCAGATTTGCAAACTCTGATATGTGAACTCTCGGCTGCAATGTAGATATGAAAACTCTCGGCTAAACAAGGAATTTTCAAACTCTTGGCGAAAAATCAATCTGCAAACTCTCAGCTGAAAAACGCTCTGTAAAATCTTGGTGGAAAAACGCTTTGAAAACTATCGGCTAAAAAACAGATTAACAATTCTTAAATGAGAGTTTGATGAAAACTATCTCAGACGAGAGCCTATATATACACTTCTCGGGTGAGAAATTCTGGAATCCCGTCGGAATCATGGGAGTTTAATGTGTCGACCCCTAAAAGATTCTTGAAGCATTATTTGACAAAACTCTCAGTCGAGATATATTTTAAGTTTCTGTCCAAAAGTTTAAAAAACTTTCGGTCGAGAGATTTGCTTAACTCTGAGTTATATTTTGAGCGAATCTAACTCTCGCCCGAGATATTTTAAATGTCTCGATTGAGAGATTTTCTCGGCCGAGAGTTTTTATTCAACATTTCCAGCACCATTTCTGCAGTTTTCAGAAATGTCTCACTTTAGAAAGGTTGAAACACTGCAGGAAATGAGAATTACATGTCAGAGTTTATACCAGTAGATTCATCATTCAATCTACTTTCTCATCATATATATATTTTTTAATTTCATTTAGGATTTCTATTTTTTACTATTTTTTTCTTAACTTTATCATTAAAAAAATTAGTGACAATGAAAATTCAATATCATCTTGAAGACGAAGCCAAAAAAAATTTAAAAATCACAAGGTTGTTCCTTGCAGTGTCCTCTTCAAAAGGGTGTTTTTAGTTTTTTTTATAAGAGTCGCATTTGAAATAAAATGAGACGACAAAAACATGTGTCAATAAGGCACCGTTTATGGTACATATGTTATTTCGATAAATAATAAAAATTAGTGTATAAGTATTAAAATCCTCAACATATAGTCCATGCACAACTGCAATGAGTCTAGATTATGAGTATACATTTCGTTTCCCTAAAATAAATCACTATCCCTAAGAAAAATGTAGGGCACAAAGGTCAATCATTAGTCATACTTAAAATTTTAAAGTATATGTCGTTGGTGCACGCCAAATTTTCCCCACTATATGTCGATAATTTTTTTTAAACAAATATGAATATGTAGCTAATTCAATTCTCTAAAACATTTGTGTTTACTTCAAGGTGAAATTCCTAAGAGAGATATCGATTAGAAGGGGTTGAAGTTGAAAAACATAAAAATTTGCAATTTGTTTTGTCAAAAAACAAGCAAAGTGTTTCCCAATTTCATGTTTTCACCCATATGCAAATTTTTATAGTGAGTGGCCACCGTCTTTTTTAGGAGGACTCTACTAATCCATTCCCTTGTGGGTAATAATTTGCAGAGTACTTGACTTTGATCCCCTTTTCAAGGGTATACTGAGTAAGATCAATGGAATAAAAGTAAGATGAATCATCAAACACCAAAGAAAGATGCATTATTAAACACCAAAGATTCTGGGACTCCAAACCTGGTGACAATATTACTTTCCAGAAAGGATATTACTGAGTTAGTATTAGCAACACTAAGAGGAATTGATTCTACCCACCTAGTGAAATAGTCTGTTGCCATAAGGATATACTTTTGCTCCAAGGAAAAAGGAGTAGTAATAGGTCCAACAAAATCTAGTCCCCATTGCTAAAATGGAAACTAGACAGTAACAGGTTGGAGGGGAAAGGCAGGTTTCTTTACCTTACCATCACATCTCTAGTAGGATTCACATTTTCAGACAATGCATCTTTAAATAATGTTGGCCAATAATATCCATCTCTCAGGATCTTGTGAGCAATCGTTTCTCCTGAATAGTGTCCTCATGCAGGCCCTGCACGTAATTCAAACAATACATTGTCAACTTCTGCATTTTCTAGACATCTGAGGAAAACACCATCATAGTTTCTTTTGAAAAGCACATTATCAATAAACTAATAAGGTGTTGCTTTTAGTCTTAAATCTATACGCTTCTTGAAGTTAAGGTTGGAGGAGAATACCCATGAGTAAGAAAAAACCGAATATCAGCATACCATTCTAAGGATGAAGTAGAAATAACATTAATAGTGTCCGCAGATATAACTTCCTCTTGCTTCCATTGTTGTTCCTGCTCTGGATCATTTGATTGGGAAGCTAACAAGCACAAACCTTGTACTTTGAAAATTTTGGAAGGCTTGATCTCCAAGTCATATTCATGAAGCGCAGTCATCCAATGGGCACACTTCTCTCCAAGCTCTTTCTAGATTAAAACATTCCTTATGGATGCATAGGGGACAATCACCTTCATTCTAGATTTTAGTAAATAAGGCCTGAAATGTTTCACATATTTATAAACTATGGAAGCATGTTTATCAAAATGTGAATAATTTAATTTGGCTCCTTTAAAAGTAAATCTCATGAACGAAATGGGAATTTCAACGTCCTCTGCTTGCTTCTACGTCAAAACAACAATGTACGAAAATTATGTGGCAAAAGTATACAAAATGAAATCTTTTTAAATCCTCAGGACATCAATGCAGGAACATTTGCAATAGATTTCCTAATCTTAACAAAAGCATCCTTTTGAATGTCAGACCACTTAAATGGTACATCCTTTTTAATCAAATCTTGTAATGGTCTAACAATCTAAGCAAAATTGGGTACAAACCTTCTTACAAAGTTAATCTTACTAAGGAAGGACTGGATGGACTTCTTTGAACTGGGAATCCCTATTTTGGCGACACATATTTTATTTTGGGATCGATGATCGTGCCATATTTTGATACAATGGATCTTAAAAGATTACCTTACGTGACCGCAAAAATAGAATTCTGCGGGTTCAGGGAAATACCAAACTTCCTGCATCTTTCAAAAACCTGTCTAAGAACAAACAGATGATCATGCCTTTTTTTAGAATAAATAGTGATATCATCCAGATAGACTACTATATAATTATGCATTAATCCTCTTAAATCTATATCCATATCCCTTTGGAACATAGCACCTACGGTAATCAATCCGAAGGGCATTATTCAGTAGGAAAAAGTACCCAAGGTGTTCTGAAAGCGGTTTTGAGTTGATCTGAAGGAGTAACCAATACCTGATTATAACAAGAGAAACCATCTAACAAGGAAACATTTCAGCACCTGCAACTTCATTCAATATCTGTTCCATTGAAGGAACAGGGTAATTATCCTTTTTAGATGCTCTGTTCAAATTCTGAAAATCCACACACAGTCTTGTTTCCCCATTCTTTTTACGGATGAGAACTAAGTTTGAAATCCATTGTGTCTCACTGGAAATATAATCCTAGTTTTCAATAGTTTCTCAAGCTCTTTCTTCACAAATGGTTCAAGACTAGGGTGCATTTTTCTCAACTTATGCTGATAGGGTTTGATTGTAGAATTCATGGGAATGTTGTGTTGCAGGATGGTTGTGTCAAAAGTTTTTCAAGTCATCATATGTCCATGCAAACAAATATTGTACTCCTTGTAGAGTTTAATCAAAGTATTTTCTTCATCCGGTGCACAATTGACCCCTACAATGATTAGTTGAGGGTTCTGCTTGTTTCCCAAATTGAAAGTCTTATAATTCAAAGAAGAACTATGTGTCTTGCAGTTAGTTGTATTCTTGAATTTGTACTGCAAGTCATAGTACTTTTCCAAATTAATTACCGACTTAGGGATAAGATTGGAAGGGAATTTGGGGTTAGATAAAGACTTGGAATGATCAGCCTCATCAATAGCCACATCTTTGAAAGTGTCTTGGGATGTCAAAAAGTCTAGGATTTGCTGATCATCATCAAATACATTCCAATTTGTAGCATTATCAAGGATATAAGGCTTGCACATTAATTCAATCGAGAAAGTGTCAAGGGGCAGACCTTCAGGGGGAATTAGCTTAAATGCAGTATTATATAACAAGTCTGCATCGAAGTTTCTAGGCCTAGGGACATATTTAGTGATAAAAGCTTTAAATGAACTAGTCATGTCCCTAACAAATTTTTGATAATTAATCAAACATGGTGATATACAATGGATCATGTTTCTTACATGTTTTAGAATAATTTCGGAGTCACCATATCACTCAATAACCTAGGCACCTAAATCGATTGCTTTCATGAGTCCATGCACCAGAGCCTCATATTCAACAATGTTATTAGTACATTCAAACTCCAATCTACAGGCAATCATTATTTTGGTGCCTTTAGGATCTATCAATACACAACCTACACCAACTCCATCAAAGAATAAATTCCATGAACAAAAATCTACTCTAAAATTGGTATTCACATTATATACATTATGGACAATAGATCCAGTAAATGGAACAACAACATAATTATTGATTTCAGATAAAATTTGAACATCCTTAACATGGTAAGTATCAGTAGGAAAATTCCCGAAAAAAGAATCAAATGTGTAATGTTCTATAAATGATCTGAAGTAAAAAATAGGCCCACTGGGATCATTCAGATTGGTAGCTGTCTGTTTCACATATGGTTCTCTTACAATATTGATTTGGTAGGGTATTCCATTGTAAGGGAGCCATAAATGGGACCAATCAATAGCAAAATGTCTCTTGAGTTTTTTTTACCAGTCTCTGCTCAACCACATGCCATAAGTTTAAGGAATGTCAGTAATCACAACATCAATGGTTTGGTGAATCCTCGGGTCAACAGACAATGTCAGAAGGACATTCTTTAATTCCCCCACCACCCTGATTATTGATCTATCAAGTTGGACTATCTAGGTTGGATAGGGTTCCGAAGATGCATTGAGTTTCTTTCAAACATACAATGGCATAACATTTGATGAAGCACTCGAGTCTATCATATGATTATGGACATTTCTATTGAATATTTCAAAAGTAAGTAGGAATGGAGGAGTATATTTCCCACTTGGCTTGTGACTATCAGGCTTAGAGCAAGTTTCTAAGTTGTTGTTGTTTTGAACTTCCAGGGATTTGTTTAAAATCATGCTCTTGGGAATATTTTCTCTCATAGAAGGTATATTCAGAATTTCAAACAAAGATATGTTAGCCTTAGCCCTTTTTAAATCATCAATCAAGTTATATTCAATCTCGGGGATAATTGTCTCCTTTTGAGCAGTTGTTTTACCTGTATTGGAAGTAGGTTTTAATGGTGGAGATTCCTATGAATTTTGGCCTTTACTCTTGGTGTTATAATAGTCTTGAACAATGAATATAGCTTCAGATTCATATTATTCCTCAACCATTGGTAATTCTAGAAAACCGTTTATGATATTGAGATGTTGATCTTGTTCTTCACCAGGAAGTTCAGAACCTTCATTTTTTTTAGAATTGTTCCTAGTATCATCAGGTTCAATCTGAGATCAGGTAGTTAGGGCCTTGAAAATCGAGTAAATATCTTCAAAAGTCAATGTTTCCTCAAGATTTGGGGGAGGTTGATTTTTAATAGGTTGATAAGATCTCCTAAAAGGTGGCCTTTCCAAACCTCTGTTATTAACCTGATTATTAGTGTTTGTTCTTTTTAAAACCACCATGTCATTAGAATTTTTTTGTAACAATTTTTTCATGTTGTCCATTTCGAAAGGGTATTTAGTTTGCATTGTGGGTTTGGGGAAGTTTTCCTGCCTTCTATAAGATGTGGAAGGTGTATTTTCTTGAGCATCCAAATTATGTTTTAAACAGAACATATCCTTCTCCACCAGGATGGCTTCTACAAAATCCTCCTAGAGGGTAGTCTTGCGTGCTCTTTCCACCCACATAGCAATGGGAGTAGGTAGACCCTTAATGTAGTAAGAAACCAATAATTATTCCACGGGAAGAACATTGGAAAGAATTCTATTATTTGAGCAAGAGAACCTCTGATTAAAGTCCTTCACCCTCTCTTTCCCTTTTATCCTCAAAGAGGACAGATCCATCACCAGATATTCAGGAGTGATGTCATCCCGAAACTTTTGGAGAAACAACTTTGCAAATTCATCCCAAGAATTGATGGATCTAGACTCTAGGGAAAAGTACCATGTGGAAGCATGCCCTTCGAAATAATAAGGGAACAACATAAAAACTACATCTTCATGTACCACATTTCTTAGTTGGATGCCTTATATGAAAGTCTTAATATGATCCTCAACAGCGTATCTTCCTTCTGGATTAAACTTAGGGATCCATTTTCCTGCATTTTTAGGTAATTTATGTTGTTATCCAGAAATGAAAACTACATCCTGATCTATCCAGGGTATGTTTAGTTGTTTTGCCATTGGTCTTTCTTTTGAAGAAGAAGGGCTTGAGGATGTCTTACTATCTGAAGATGCTTTGGATGGTGATGAAGATGACACAGGAGATGTAGGTGGTGGCCCACCAGATTATATGTTGTGTTGGGGATTGTCCTGAAGGTTTTCTGACTCTTCGAATAATGGGTTGGTTTGTACTTGAGAGAGTAATTCCTGTCCATATATGTTTTGGTTTCTGGTACTAACAACTGAATCTCAGTGGAAAGGGGTTGGGATAAGGCGTTTCTGAGGTTTTGAGTTACCTCAACCCTTTGTTCTACCCTGGAAGTGGTCTCATTGGTGCTTTTCCTCAACTATTCGAGAGTTAAAGGACCTATGGTTGGTGAGACAAATATGATCTCAGGTCTTCTATTAACTTATTCTAGGAATGGGTAGTAGGGGTTGTTGTTTGGTTCTCTAATGGTTGTACTACTAATGTAGACGCTTGTACTTGGATTCTTGTAACTACCTGTGATATGTGTTGAGGAGGTTTGCTAGTGCTTTGTTTAGAAATGGTTAATTATGGCCCTCCTTCTAGCTCCATTTGTTGATAACTTGGATTGTAGTTGCTAGAAAACCTACAAGGAAATCAACAAAAGGATAAATTCCAACCTGAAAGGATTCAAAAAATCCCACACATAAATGGTTCTATCCCCAATTTGTTTGGGGTAACTGAATCCTATGGATATGAGGCCTCCATTAGCACAATGTGTTCAGATCCAAATGAATATTCTCTTCCTCTATGGAAGGTCTGAAAGTGTGAAGTAATAGTAACTAGTTTATCTAACTAAACTGAAATTGTGAATTTTGATAGATGAGGTAGAACAATTAGTTTAAGATTCTTGACAAATGTTGATCCAATCTATAAAAATATAAACCAGATTTATTTTTTGCCAAATTTGAATAGAACAAAACAATTACAATTGCAATATTTTATCCAAATAATTTTAAGCGCAAAATTGTTCCAAGAAAGAAACACTAATTGAAAAATCAACATTTTTAAGAGTGACTGTTTATCAATTGCAATTGAAAATATATGAATTAAACAAATAAATTTATTTAATGCATAATTAACACAATAACATAGTAATGAGAAATCAATGAAGAGATTAGTGTGTTCAATAATAATGAAACATACAATAAGATATCAAATAAATAAAAGGATAGCCAAAATTCACCAAATAAATTTAATGAATATCCAAAAGGTGACAAAAGAAATTAACTAAATTTTATTGAGAGTATAACAAATTACAGTTCCACAAAAATACATAGTATCTCCAATATTTCTCTTGCAGTTCCTTCTCCTATCATTCTCTAAGGTCAGCACTCCTCGATGGTGGATCCCCTCTATCAAATATCCCTCTCCTTTAAATAATCATTACAAAATATTACAAAAAAATAAATCCTCCAAAGAAACGGGGATCATAAAAATATGGTTTCATGATTTTCCAAGGGCAGATTTCCACTTAGAAAATGCATCTAGTAAATCCACTATATCTTGATATTGGGTGTGCTCCAATTGCAATTTATCTTTGCATATTAATGACGCAAACTCCTTCTTAAATTTCTCCCATTCATGCAGGAAAAGATTGATCTTCATTTGCGAATTCAAGGGTAACTCAATCCATTCCTTGATTTCTTCCATATGAAGGTGATCAAGTTGCTCAATTTGATCCTTGGATTTCTAAAAATCCCTTCCAATTTGTTCCATCTTGAGCTTCAGAGACATAACATCTTTAATCGGATCCATCAGTGGTAAGTCCAGAAAACTTAGCAAATTCTTTGATGCAAACCACCTCTTCTTGCAGGCTACCTGTCCATCCTGAATGGTGGACTGTACTGATTCACAAACATTCTCCCAATATTCTAAGGAGATCTTGATCCTCCTTAGCTTGATCTTGTCAAGGATTGGAACATCTTCAGGTCTGTCTTTGAAGTACCTTTGCCAGTCCACCAGATTATCATATGCTTTGGTTTCTTCCTTCCTCCTTTGATTATGATCATAAAGGAGGTCAAATTATCGTTCAAAGGTATTGTAAGTTTCTTGCATCTTATTCAATCCTTCAAACAAACCAACCATCACCTACATAATGCACATCTCAAGAAACCATTTGAGTATTTCCCCTCATTTCGAGGATGGTATCTTGGGTAAATGGACCAATTATAGCTTTGGCAACCTAACCTGGTGGGGACATCAAATGAGGTCCACAATATTAACAAAGGCGACCATGTTGGGAACTTGACCCCATGATATTATCCTTATAATTCACAATATTCAACCACTCAAGCTAACCCATCAGGTTATTAATGCATTATTAACTTATTCTTTAATCGTGTTATCTTAAAAGAAGACAAACTCATTTCTTTGATCTTATTATATAATTATTTACATTTTATATTTTAAAAACCTTTTTATTTTAATTTTTTAACAGAATATGGTAACGATTTTTGTATTAAATTGGTTGAGGATGGTCCTAAGAAACCCATAGTTTACAAGTAAACCTAGTTCAAAAAATTTGGAAATATGAGATCATAATCATCAATATTATCCTCAACCATATGCTTTCAAACTGAGTTCTTTATTTAAAAAAATACTACTAGTATACTTCCTAATAAACTGATTCAAAATAAAAATACATTGACAATACATATAAAAGTAGCTAGAAAATATCTGAAACAAGTTGATTAAGACTTCCTCCATAGACTAGTTTCTTTCAGAGTGATCATGTACTAGGGACCTTGGACCAACGATCCTTTCCAAATCAGTATGTTGAATTGTATCTTTATCCGATTCCTTAGAAGCTGCAAATTCACTTGTATGGGATTGACTCCTTTGTGTGAGTTCCAAAATTATTTTGAGATGCAGTATTGAGTTGATTTCTAGATTTTCAAGATCATCCGCTTACTTCTATGCCTTGGCTTCTAACCGATATTTCTTATGATCCCAAAGTTCAATTTGGGTGCTAATGTTCGAAATGGCTTGTTCCATGTCGTCTACCTGAATCTTCATCCTCCACAAAATATTATTGATGTCTACAATGTCACTCAAGTCCTTGCTTGCACCTAACCCATAATTTATGGGTTTGGCCACCCCCCTTCCTAATTTCTTTATCAAGAAGACTTACTCTCATCTTGTAGTAGAGACAATATGAGTATACCAAGGAGAGAACTTATGACCCCTTGACTCTGATGAAACCATCAAATAGGTTGAAATATACAAAATTCATTGATAAACTAGATCAAACTCATAGAAAAAATCTTACCCATGGGACCCATAGGGAAGAGGGAACCAAATATCAACTTGTAATCAAGTATCTAACATTCATGTCTCTCCTTCTTCGTTGCATCAAGATCAAATAATTCATCTAACCTACAATGCCCTGGTTTATCGCACCAACACAACAAGAAAAAAGGGAGATGTTAGAATTTCCTAGCCATTCACAGGTGCAAGTAAATCCATGCAAAGATGAAGGTACATTACTTGATTTAGATTAATGATAAGAGATTTGATTCTATTTGCATGAGCTATATCATTCAATTGGGGGACACGTGTTAAGTGGTCCCACTAATTACCATACTCTTTTTTAATATTTTCATTGTTTTATCCATCCTCATAAATCATTTTTAACTTATGGTAGCCACCTTCTCTCTAGTGGTTCCAAATTTGAAGCAAGCACTTTTTCATCAACATTAAGAAACAATATTCACTAAGTAAAATGAAAGACTATTATTATGCCTTTTGATGTGAAAAAAAACTTACTTATTTGATGCTTTGAAGGTTCTGGGTTATTCTAGTGTAGGTTCTATTTTGTATCCTACCAGTCCTTTTAGAGTAGTTTCTCACTTATTTGATTACTTGCAAAGAGTCGCCAAATATTTTGGTTTGTTAAATCCCAAGATTCTTAATAAATTTTGAACATGGGAGCAAAGCATACACATCCACATAAATGTTGGTGGTGACTCCCAATCCCCATGAATACTTGAATACTTGATTAGTTATTGTCTACCAAGGTCACTAGAGGACCCCTTCGGTACCCGCCACCCCTAAAATGTATTATTATATTATTAATTACATATCAATTATTCATAAAAAGATAGAAAAACATCTAAAACCCAAACCTCATAAGTCATATGATCTTGTAAATTATATTGATTATTGTTAATCAATAAAGGCCCCATAGATACAAATAGTATATACTTATATATGTACTAAATGATGCATGTTAAATCAATATATATTCTTATAATTGATTGCTAGTATGGATATAGATATCCAAATGGTGGATTAATCAAAGGATTCCATCCAAGGAGAAAATCTTTGGTTTCCTATGCTATCATAGGGGTCCTAAACAATCGTTTACCTAAGTATTTGGTGTGAAAAGGAGTGGTTACACCCACATCCACAAAAACATTAAACTTTGAAGAATGTGAAAGGTTGTTATCCCGGACATGCTACATGTGAGAGAGAGTTCTCTATGGATCAAGTCGGTAGTATGGATGTATTCCCTCTTGCTTATAGAGGAACTTGTCATAAAAGAGAAGAGGTGGCTATGTGAAGGTAGTAAATGCGAAATTTACCACAAGGCTTGTGGCAAACTCATTTTTGAAGGATTTCACCTAGGTGAACCTTCCATACCTATTACTCTAGTTGCATGTTGTGCTGGAGGCTTGATTGGCATTGGCGAAGGGGGTAGGATTTAAGGGTAGTAAGCTATATCTACTAGAGTTACAAGATGTGGCGGAGGGAAAATGCATAGAGATTTGAAGGAATAATATATGTCGCTTGATGAGGAGTAAGGCTAGCAAAGTATCCTTGGTATTAGGGGAGGACCTCTAGGTCAATTAGATCACTTAGCTAACAAGGAAACCCTTGTTTGGAAAATTTATAGGAAGGAGAGTAGCCATGGTCGTTTTAAAAGACTATGTGTAGATAGAGCGAACTTCAATAGTAGGATATGGGGCATATTTTCATCTATTGGTCAGATGATGACTTGGACTCATTTTTAGAATTGGATTACTTTTCCCATCTCTCTCTCTATAATTTCATATACAAAATCATCTCTAAGGTGATAGCAGTTGGGTTGAAATACTTACTGTCTAGGAATCTCTCCTAAATAGTTGGTTTCCTTGAAGGGGAGGAATTCATTAGGTCATAAGTACAACATATAAAGGTGTCCACACAATCAAAGCTACTCAGTCACCTACTGCTATAATTAAATTGGACCTATCTAAAGCATATGCCATGATTTCTTGGTTGTATTTATGTTTATTGTTGATTGATATTGGGTTTGCAATTCCTCTCATCAAGATTGTGGTTTTTTTGACAACCACTTCATTTGCAATCATAATAAGTTTTTAAGATTCAATACTTTTTAAATATTTTAGGGGCCTTAAAAATATTTCCCTTTTTCTCCTTGCTTATTTATCTTGGTAGTTGAGGGTTTGATTAGGGAAATTAAGGAGGATAATTTTTTTTTTAAACATCTAGGGCGTTAGGGTGGGAAGGGGAGACGCCTTGACTTGTCTCCTTTTTGTGGATGATTTTATTATCTTTTACTTTGGTTCTAAAAATGAAGGGTTTTTTTTTAAGGAAATTCTTTAGTTATACGATGCAGCTAAATGTATGGAGATAAATGTTAATAAATCTACCCTATATACTTATGGCTTGGATGTATAATAGGATTCAAGGATGGAAAGAGTATTTTGATTTCAGATTATGGAATAAAATGAAGGATTTAGTTAATTTTGTTTTAATTTAATACCCAATTTCCACGGAGAAGTTGTGTAACAAGACTACTAATGGACCAATCGGATTCGGTTGCTCCAAGTTGACTGGTGATGGTTTCTCTTAAGAATTGAAAATGTATTTAATTTTTTGGTGTAAAAGGTGGTCCTCACATGAAGGTATGAGATTTGAACATATAGATATAGAAACATAAACTAAGGATATATACAGTGAAAATAAAATCAGCAAGTAACTAATCATGTAAAAAATGTTTTAACATAATTCATTACACAAAAATAGAAGCAGATAGGAAGAATAGAATCACGTATTTGATTAACTACAATGAATGGAGGTGAACAAAATATATAGTAAGGAAATTTGAATTAGTTTAGGAGGCTATTTGAGTTGATCATGTAGTTATTATAGACTATTTAGGATTAACTAGATACAATAAACATTAGTTAGCCCTGCACACTCACCTAGACTCTGCACACTCACCTAGACTAAGTTTAACTGACCCGAGAATCCCCAATCACTAGTTCTCACCAATTGATGTGCAAGAAATTGATTGTATGTGCATGAAAATCCAAAAAATCATTCAACTGGGGTTCTTAGGGATTTTTAGGGATAATTAAGGTTAGTTATTATCTATATTAGTAAATCATGTCGAGTCCTCAACTGGTTCTAGGCTCAGTCACTCATAAAATCAAGGAATAGTTCCTCAAATCAAAGAATGTGCCCCCAAGTCTAGGAATCCAACTTGGGTTGAGTTAGGAGGTCAATTTAGATGGGTTTTTGTCCAATAGAGTCATCATGTCGAGGTATAGGTGGATAGGTAGAGGGTTATTCTCTTTAACACCCCCCATCAACCTAATTAGGTGAAATAATAATAATAATAAAATAAAAAATGGCCAGACAACAATTTGTAGCCATATTAGGTACCCATGCACACAAAATTTGTTTTCTTCGAAAAAACTGGGAAAGAGGAAAAGAACCACGTGGAAACCCCCCCATAAAAGAGAATGTGAAGAGAAATATTTAAGAATCCTACTCCAAATATTCCTTCACTCCCAAATTAGCTCTCAATTATGTGAATTTCTTCTCGATGAAGGGATTTGTGAAGATCCCTACAAACCTTTGTGAACTCCTCCTTCTTTTGAAGGGCATGTGAGTCCATTCAAGAGATATAAACACTTTTAAGTGCTTGAATGGTGGTTCTTAATCACCCCTTGCTTCAAAATGATCAATCCCTTGAAGCTTTTGCGCAGAACTTGGTGAACTACAGTAGCAAAGGTGGTAGATACAGAGAATAAGAAGACATTATGGAGGTATTTTTTAACAATAAATTGATTTGAAACGCGTTCTGCAATGGCTTATTCAATTTCAACTTGATTTGGGACAAGTTATCCAATTGACATAAGAAATTTGTAGATCATCTCTTCTTCTAGGCATGCAAAATATCCTTCCTCAATTGAGTGGTGGATCATGGATGTGCATATGTCCTCGTAGTCCATAATACATATGTTGTGAATCTTCTAGGCCCTAGGGCATTTTTCATCCTCTCAATGTATGCACATATGTCCCCATAGGACATGTGTTGTGAAGCTTCTCGAGCCTCCTTCAACAAGACTAGATGAAGCATGCCAACTATGTAGAAAATGATTTAGGGAGATAGGAGATACATGGCTGCAAATATGCTCTGTAATGGGTACCAATGAGATATTTGATGGCTGAAAATGAGCTCTTTGATGGTTTAAACCTTCAACAATATTTGATATAGCATACCAACTATATAGAAACTGAGCTAGGGAGATATGAGATACATGGTTGAAAACGAGCTCTCTAATGTCTACAAATGAGCTGCAAATGAGCTGCAAATGAGGTTTATGATGGTTGCAAAATCCCTTCTTGTGACTTGCAAAAGCTTGATCCATGACAAAAAAAATTAGTAGAACGCTAACTAGTTTAGTAGACCTACATCTTTGATACCATATGAGATTTGAACATATACATTTAGGCACAAAAACAAAAGATATATACAATGAAAATGAAATCAGCAAGAAACTAATCATATAACAAATGCTTTAACATAGAGCATTACACAAAAAGTAGAAGCAGATAGGAATAATTGAATGATGTATTTCATTAACTGTAATAAATGGAGGTGAACAAAATATATAGCAAGGAAATTCAAATTAGGTCAAGAGTCTATTCGAATTTCTCATGCAATGCTTGGAGACTAGTTAGGCTTAACAAGATTCAAAATACCGTATTTATCTATGCACACTCACCTAGAGTAATTTTAATTGACCCAAGACTGCTCAATCACTAGTTCTGACTGAGTGATGTGCAAGCAACTAACTGTATGTGCATGCAAATCTCTAAAATCACTCACCTGGGGAGCTTAGGGTTTGTTAGGGATAGTTAGGCCCTATATTAGTGCAGAGCGTCTAGCCCTCAACCAGTTCTAGTCTCAGTTACTCCTAATATCAAGGAAGAGTTCCTTAAATCAAGGAATGCACCCCCAATTCTAGGAATCCAACTCAGTTTTGACTCAGATGGTCAATTTGGATGGGGTTTGTCTCACTAGAGTCATCATGTCAGGGTCTAGGTGGCCAGGTAGAGAGTTGTTTTCTCTAACAAGAGATAGATTAGTCTTGATTAAGTTTTCCTTGGAGGCAGTACAAGTATAATGGTATACCTTGGCTTGGCTCATAATCCCAGGGGTATTTTGGAAAAGAATAGGAAGTGTTGTTTCAAATTTGTATGGAAAGGTAGCAATGAATTCAAAGTTTCTCATCTATCTAGGTGGAATCTAATAGGCTTCCCCCAAATATTAGGGAGGGTGGGGACTAAATAATATTAATTCCTTTGGTTAGTCCCTAGCTACATAATCAATGTGGAACTTGATAACTAGATATAGTATATGGAATAGGATAATTGTACAAAATCCATTTCTACAAGCATTGTCTTAAATTGTATCATGATGGAAAGAAAACGCATTCACAATGTATCTGATCTATGGAAGAATGTGAATCTATCCTTTCTAGTGATTAGATTTTACTTGGGATGGAGGGTTCAAGATGAGGCACAAGTGAGGATAGGAATCGATGCAGTGATGGGGTATGGCTTGGCGGTATTCCTCCCAAAAAATATGAGAATTCACCTACAAGAATTATGTGCATTCACTCTTAATACAATAGACAATACTTTCAACACCTATTTTTGGAGTCAGGTAAGGTTGAAGACTCAAGAGTTACAAATGGATTGATACATGGATTAGGCATGACATACCCACTTTTTATAGATTATAAAGGCTCATAATGGCCTTGGTAATTTAATATGGGTTATGAATAAAAATGGATGTATTTAAACTACAAAATTGGGTGATTATGTCCTACAATCTCCAAAAGAAGATGAGGTAAAGTGGTGGTGGAAAAATATTTGAAAATTGAAGTTTCATCCCAGATGAAAACTTTTTATGTGGTTAGTTTTGAATAACACGTTGTTGACTTGGGAAATGATTCAAAAGAGAAACAAGGATACATAAGGAAGATGTAATTGTTGTAGGTGTGGTGAAGAATCCACCTCACACCTCTTCTTATCTTGTTCTTTTCAAAAGTAGGTATGGAGAGAAATATAATCTTAGCCAGCTCTACAAAATTTTGGGAGAGGAGGGACAATTGACATGTGTTGCTTTGAGTGGTTCAATAGAAGGGATTTGAAATTGTATAGGGAATTTCCTTACTTGGTTATTTTGGGGATCCAGATAAGCAGAAACACTTTCCTATTTGAATAAAAATATTAGACTTGTTCTCTGTCTACAAATCGATTCCATGGTGAACTATTTAGAGAGTAGTGAGGGAAGTACAAGTGGACAAGTCATATGCCCAGGGTTTTCTTGATGGGGCATACCAATACCCTAGTTAGACTTGTAGTCTTGGATATATACTTTATTCTTTTGAAAATCATTATTTACAAGCAAATGAAAATATAGGCAGGGGATAAACAATGTGGGAGAGCTGAACACACTTCTATTTATTGAAATCCACCTTATACAACGGTATTTCTTAGCTACAAGTGTTTAGTGATTTTGCATTGGCGATAAACTAAATGAATTCTTAGGTATAGATTTAGAATACTTTATTGTATGCCTTAGAACACTGGTTTAAAGAGGTAGTAGGATAATTTCTAGGAAGTGAGCTTCACACATATCTTCAAATAAGTTAACATGATATGAACTCTCTCCAAGGAAGGTATTCAATTGGAGTAGAACTATGTTGTTGAGGAGGAGTTCATAAAGGGTCACTTAGTGTCTTCCAACCTTTTGACCTTAAGTGATTTTTAAAATATTGCTTGGTCTTGGAATATTTGTAATAAGTTGTCCATATGGAATGCAATTATATGGTTTCTAAATAGTTAATAGACTAGTCACGTGCCTTTTTTATTAATGTTGGAATAAAAACATGGAATCAAGTCTGGGAGTTAGAAAGTGAACTCTATTTTGAAACAAAAATCGAATGCTTTGTCATGATTATGTGGTCAGTGGACTAAAGTCAAGATAATGTGACAACTAGTGTTGTAGATTTAAATATAGACTATGCCCTATGCACCCGAGAAAGGTATTTTTGGTTTTACTTCAGTTAAAAAAACATTTTTTTCTTGGAAAAAAATACCCCATAGATGTATGAATGTTGACATGAAGGATAATATCATATTCGTGAAACATGTTGGCATGAAGGATAATATCATATTCGTAGTTTCATATATTTTAAAAAATAAGTTGAAACATCATTCAAATATGTTCTTGTATCATTTAATTCAAATATATTTAATTTGTATTTTTTATTTTAAACACCTAATAGAACCGTTACGATTTAGTTCTCAAATTTACAATTTATATTATAATAATTTGATACTACACATTTTGATAACGTCCTTTTACACCACTTTAAATAATTGTTTTTCAATGCTCTTCATAAAAATAAATAAACAAGTAGCATTTATATTAAAAGTCAAGGTTGTGGAAGATCTAAACAACCAAAATATACAAATATGTCATTTTTTGGGGAGGTAAAACTGCTCCAACGATTTAAGCCCTCATATAATAATATTTTGGAGGGATTCTAAACAAACCAAAACAAGGAAAATTCTTATTAAATAAGGAACTATATTCTTTTACACATTGTCAAAGTGGTAAAATACAAGTATAAACCATGTAAAAAAGAGAAGATTAACCAAACTAATGCCCATTGTCACCTTCCTCCACATGGATATCTTCTTGCTCCATATCTATAAAAATAGGTGGGTGAAGTTGTTTTGTTGTAGCTATATTTATCTATTGAATTGTTTCTTCTTAAGCTGACCTCTCTTTAACTAAACCAAAAGGATTCCAAATGATGACCAGTGGAATATTGTGATCCCCAAGAAAATCCCATAATTATATCATAAAGCATGTTTAAATCACTCGTCAATTTTATCCAATTTTTTAGTATGTTTGCATGCTTTGTCCTCCATTTCCTCCTTTTTCTCTTGCTTATCCAAGTGGAGGCTTAAATATTCTATGGATTTTCTCATGCCTTCAAGTTGGACATTCATCTTTCTTGGAAATATCTTACTGTTTGCAAGATTTTCATTTATAGATGTTTAGGAACCCATGGAGATGGCCATATTTAGAGAAGAAAACAAGGAGGTCCAACATTCTGGGTTATTAAACAGAATATAAAATCCATTCACATGCATTGGTTTCAATAGTAAAAATCACTATAGAATACTAGCTTGAGTTAAAAACAAAAATAACTAAACCATCAAAGCCCCCATTTTGACCACAAGCAACAAAAAGGGAACCAAAGTGATAGGGAAACTAGTGATCCAAGAACAAAAGTAATGGAAATTAGAGAGAAAAACCAATCAACACCTGAAAATTTGAATCTGCCAAAGAAGAAACCTCCTGGATTGATATGAATGAGAATCTAGCTACTGTGAGAGCCATCACCTTTTTCCTGACTATAAATCCAAACTAAAGCATGTTCTTTAGAGGTTTTATCCCACCTAGACCAATAGACCAGAGTAAATGTGTTATAAAATTTTGTATGCAATGGGATATGAAATAAGATGTGAAGGCAACTAAGGAACAAGGGAGTGTGAATGACATTAGAATGTTGGTGGTTGCATGCTTACCATAATCCATTTCTTGATACTTATGGTGAATTCCAATTGTTGATTGAGAGGGATTAATCTAAAGGGTTAATCCCTTATTGTTGAGAAAAATATGAAACCTATGGTAACCAAACAACATCGAGGGTGGTCCCATTTTTTTATGAGAACCCCCTAATCTAAATAAACCACTTGATTTTCTCTCTGGTCAACCAATCTATTATTGGATCACTTGTTATGAAAGAGATTGATTTCATATAACTGATTTCGATTCCAGAGGCATGCTTGTAGAGTTTAGTTGATCATTGATCCTTCTTTAAGGTTTATTTTTCTTACATGGTTCATGACAAAAAGAAAGTGGCCAAATATCATTAAATTATTTACCTAGAAATATTCAAGTATGATAGTTCCTTAGAGCAAGGCATATGCAAGTTAACTTCAATATTTCCCCTTGGGGAACTTGCCAACCTACCACCTTTTGATCAATGCTCTTCTTAACCATGGTGTATTTTCCAATTTCAAATAGGACTATCCCCATTTTGTTAGAATATTGAGAAAGATGTATAAACATACAACAATACATCATACTAATAAGTAAATAAATAGCAAGAATATACTAGTCTATCCTTCTATCCATACAAGCACCATATAATCAAAGTAGTAACCAAGAGACATGAGAAAAGAATGAAAAAACATCTATATGTGGTAAAATCCCAAATGGAGAAAGATCCATGGGAAGGTATTGTCTTCTTATTCTTCAGAAATATCCAATGTTACACTTGAGCTCCACTCCACATATGCTTATCACAACGTTACAATTATATACGAATATAATTGTCAACATACCCAAAGGGTATGGAAGATTACATCCAATACTGCATGTGGGATAAATGATTTTGCACCTCCTTATATAATGAATGGTAATAGGAGTAGTTTACTCCATGATGCATGCAAGATAACTCCTTTCATAAGATAGAGACAATTATTCCTTCCTTTGCTAGATAATACATCATAATATCTTATGACACCACACTAGACATCATTACGCATGTAATATTAATATTACACATTCTAACACTCCCTCTTAATGATGACTAAGGAGAAGAACATATATATGGAGGAGCATGGAATTACATTTGTGTTCCCCATTTATGACAACTTCCCTCATTCACAACAAACTTCGAAAATACACAAACTTCACTCATGTCATGGATTTGGTGAAGATATCGATTGCTTATTGTTTCATCGGAAAATACTCCAAACAAATAACACCATTCACCACAAGATCTCAAATGTAATGATTTTCAAGGACAACATGTTTAGTCTTGTAGTGATACAATGAATTATATGTAAGATGAATTGCACTTTGATTATCGCATGTTAATTCGGTAGGAGACTTCTAGATGAGTCCAATATATATAAGTAAATTCTAGATCCATATTGCTTATTTAGCTACTTCCTTAGTTGCAGTGTACTCTACTTCATAAGAACAAAGAGAATGAGTTCTCAACTTCTTATTGTACCATGAAATCGAACTTGAACCAAAATGAAAGATGTACCCTACAATAGACCTTCTATCTTGGACATTCCTCTCCCAATAAAAATATGTATAACTAAGAAGTGAAATTGGAGCCCTATTAGAATATAAAAATCCATAATGCAATGTCCCCCATAAATATTTGAGAGTCCAGTTTTCTTCTTTCCAATGAATTTCATGATGCTTTTGCATAAACCTCAAGACCATGTTGACTAAAAAAGAGAGATCAAGCATGCTATATGTCAAATATATCAAGATCCCCACAAGCTGATGATACACAGTGGCATCAACAAGAAGAGTATCACACTCAATAGTTAACTTTACATCGAAATGAAATGTCATAGTAGAAGGCTTACAATCACTCATATGAAATCGAACAAGTAAATATGTAGCATACTTAGAATGAGACAATAATATACCATCAACCATATGCCAAATCTGAAGACCCCAAAAATAACACAGTATGCCTAAATATGTCATTTCAAATTCATGCTTAAGATTATTCTTCGTTTCTTATATAAATGTAAGGAAAAATCCAGTAAGGATAATATCATCCACATGAAGTACCACAAGGAGGAAATCATCATCAAATTTCTTAACATACAGATTTGTATAAGATATACACTGCTTAAAACCATTCTTCAAGAAATAAGTATAAATTTTCTCATACCAAGCTCTAGGTTCATGTTTAAGACCATATAAAGACTTGTTTAATTTGCTTACCAAACTTGAAGTTTCAACATTGATAAACTAGGTTGTTGTTGCATATAAATGTCTTTACAAAGATCACCATTCAAGAAAGCACTCTTGATATGCATTTGGTGCATTTCCCATTTATAAGATGCAGCAAGAGAAATTATAGTTCTTATTGTGTTCATTTTAGCAACTAAAGCAAAAGATTTAGTATAATCTATACCTTCTTGTTGAGAAAAACCTTTTTATACTAATCAAGATTTATGTTTTTCAATATATCCTTTTGCAATAAACCTTGTTTTATATATCCACTTACATTCAACTAGGTTCTTTCCTAGCGTAAGGGGAACACGAGTCCAAGTCGTTTTCTTCATTTATGAGTTATACTCAATAGTCATTGCTTTCTCCCATTCAAGCTTATCTTAACTTGAGCTTACATAGAGGTATCGTTTGTGGCCAATACTTTCGTCATTAGATCAAAGTCATATCTAGTTCGTTGAGTATCAGATGGAATGCCAATATCAAAACCTACAAATTCAAGAAAGTTTCCAGGCCCAAACAAGAAGAGGAGCAATGATAGGAACCACTATAGTATATTTAGAACACTTAGATGGATCACTTGAAGAAGAAGAAGAAGAAGGTGAACTAGGATCAATGGTAGGCACAAAAGTAGAGGAGTGGATAACAGATATATGAGTCACATTGAAGATGAAGACAAGGGTAGATGGGTAAAAAAACTTGTATGCTTTGGAATCCTAACAATAACCAATGAAAATACATTTGTGAGAATTGGATTATAAATTTTCCATTTTTCATCTGGGATATGTCCCTAACAATCACAACCAAATATCTTACAGTTACTAATATCAAGCTTTCTTCCATTCCATTTTTCTTTGGTAGTAACCTGCAAAACTGCTTTAGTAGGGGCTCTATTCAAAATATAATTAGCACAACAAATATATTCATCCCAAAACATTTATGTAATCCTTTGGAATAAATCATATACCTAGTAGCCATTTCAACCAAAGTCCTATAATTTATTTCAGCTACCTTGTTTTGTTGAGGTGTAAATCAATAACAAGAATCTACTAGTCTAACTTAAAAAATCTCCAAGTGGGGAAACATCCATGGTAAGGTATTGTCTTCTTTGATTTACATTATAAAACCCCAAGTGGGGAAACATCCATGGTAAGGTATTGTCTTCTTTGATATTAAAAATCTCCATCTTACAACACATGGCATCCTCACATAAGCATCACATCATATCACATTGACACAATAATGTCATGTGTGTTTCCCCAACATACCATAAAATGGTCTCCTTCACCTATATTATATAGCTATAGGTATTGAATATTTACATCCCATAACACACATGGGATAAATGCTTTACCACTTCTCTTATACAAAGAATGATAATAAGAGAGCTTATTACATAATGCATGTGGGATGACTCCATTTTATAATATTAGATTTATTTATGATTTCTTTGATATAAATTATCATTCCACTACTAAAAACACCACACAATTCATCATTACATATTCCAACATTCCCCCTTAATGATGACTGGGGAGAAATAATGCAAATGGAGGAAGATGGAATTACATTAACATTCTCATTGATGGCAACTTCCAGAATTCCCAATAAGATGTGGATAGGAACACACTTCGCCTCATGGATAAATATAGCATCCACTTCCCACTTAATCATGAAAGTGCACATGAACCAAGTTGTACGATGAACTCTTGCAGAACACCAAAACAGTGTACATAAACCTCAAATGGTTAATACAACTTAAAATGTGGCCAAAAAATAGTCATCACGGTCGAGCTAATAGATACAAGAAATCTACAATATACTTCATATTGAATACAAGAACCCCAGACATCCTAAACATCAGAAAAAATTCTAGCAGATAGTATTCATAACCAAAGAACTCTATTGTAGATTACATCGTGAATACAAGACCCTCAGATGATCTATCCATTGGAAAAATATGTCCAACAAATAATCATCATGACTGATAGAAGAAGATGATCGTTCATTTCATTAAATTATAACTGGAATAAGGTGATATATATGGCAGTTATTACATTACATTCCTTCTTAATTATAACTGGAATAAGGTGATATATATGGCAGTTATTACATTACATTCCTTCTTAATTATAGCTTCAAACATCCCGGATAAAGTGACCAAAGGTTTCATCTTTGTTTCTTCCAAGAATACATTGTAGAGAGGAACAATGTTGAAAGATCAAAGATAACTACATCAATATGCTTAAGATAGGAAGGAATGACAGAACCAAGTTGTCCCACAACACTTCACAAATACTCTTGTAGAGTAGGGAAAATCTTAAGGATCAATATTTTAATTAAAGTGTAGAAACCTTGACAAAACTTATTAATTCTTAAATTTGCAACCAAAAAATATTTGGTGATTCTTTTTTTAATATTCAAATTTCTAAGGACTCTATATAGTTTTTGGACATTGTTTTGTCAATTTTTAATGTAAAAAAATTATCACATGGAATATGGGTGAATCAATTTATAAAAAAAATGAAATCAACGACTCGTGTTTTGGAAAAAAAACCATTGAAAAATATTCCATGGGTTAATTTCACCCCTAATTTTTTCTTTGTTGTGGAGAAAGTGAAGTAAGCATAGAGATAATATGCACAAAAGAACTTCCAGGGGTGGCAGGTGCGGGGGGGATCCTCTTGGATCCCGGAGGACAAATGGTAGAGACTTTCGCCTGGGGATTGGGAGTGCGCACCAATAATGAAGCAG
>LPNX011196782.1:32744-203667 GCA_001517045.1 Pseudotsuga menziesii
TGTGACATGGTATGTCTAGGGGGCATGCTTGTATGACTTAAAATGATTTTTGAACTCAACCATTCATTGTTGACTTATGGTGCCATGATTGGCGAGCTTATCGGCAGAACCATTGTTTTACCTGAGGATGTGAAGAAAGAGGACTTGTGGAATAAGGTTTTGATGACAAATCCGATCATATATTCTTTTGCAACTAGCAAAACCATGCTTGTATCTTGATCTCATCTTCTGGATGACCTACCTTGAGTCTCCAAAAACCATGAGCTTTGAGATTTTAGACTTACCTACCAATTACAGGCCGAGGAGAAGTAAAAGCCACTCCGCTTCATTATCAATTTGGTTTTCAAGTCCCCAAACATAGGTTTTTACTATGTTTCCTCCAACATAAAAAATAATCCCTGCACCCACCTCCCCTAAAATGATCTTTAATTATGTTATCAATTACTTATCAACCATTTAATAAAAATAAATGGATTTAGATGTAAATTAATGAGTTAGCTTTATTAATTCAATGAACTATTTCAAGGTGGAATTTATCTTTTAAGTCGTTCAAAGTGAAATTTATCTTGAAGCCTTTGATTCCGATAAGTCTAAGTTTAAATATGCTTGGATTCTTATAATTCTTATAAAGTAATTAAGTTACCCTCAAAATGAAAAATGAAAATTCCAATCAAACTTATGAAAAAATGAATCTAATTAGACACCTATATATAAAAGGTATCAATCAAATTCAAAACTAAATCTTTTTTATATAAAGAATTCTTATTTGTCATTTAAGTGAATAAGTGGTGGACAAGTACATGTTTGCCTTTTCCATTCACTCGGTATAACAATACTCCAATAATAATAATAACAATACTACAAGGCATCTATATGGGTCCCTTTGCTTTTGATTATTATATTTAAATGCCTTCTCTCTTACTCTCATCTTCGTCATTTTATTGAAGAATAATTATATACTGAGTAGGTGCATTGCTTGTGATTATTATTTATTATTAACTTTTTGAATAAATAAATGTTAAATCAAAATGATATCTTTTTCGATGATTTTATTTACATTAATTATGATGGAAAATGATCAAACCACTTTAATTTAATTTCTATAAAGATTACTATTAAATGCAACCATGAGTAATTAAATTACATGATTAAAAAAACATAAATGGAAATTGTGAGCAACCGAAATAATCTGAAACCATGAATATCTAATTAACATGGAGCTTAGTTAAGCTCTAAGTTCTATGAATTGAAAAATAAAAATAAATGAGTTATCATAAGAATTGATTAATTATAGATGAAATTTCACTAGGCATTTTTAAACATTGAAATAATAGAATATTGAAAAATGTTTTAATCATTTTTGTTTGGAAGATAACAACAATTTGGATTCAATTAGAATGAGTTAATAAGTGAATCAACTTAATTTTTTAGTATTTTTTTTTCAGTTTAGAGAGGTAAACTTTTTCCTTAATCCTCTTTTTTTGGAAAGTAAATTGTTTATTTATTTATTTTTCTTTCAAGTTCTTTTTAGTTATAATTATAAGGTGTAGTCTAAATATTTTATTGTTTCAACATTTTTTGAGCATGTCTTATTTGTTCGAAGTGTGGTTGGAAATCTTTTAAAAATCTTAGAATCACAGATATTAGCTATGGAAATTACATAATTTGGGTGCCATGGGGTTTTGAGGGTGCTCAATCTACTTATGAATTCAAAAACACAATTTAAACACTTCCAAATTTGGATTCTACAAAAAAAAATATCGGATTTCGACCAAAATCCACTGTAAAGTCCAAAACTTAGAATAAATAGATTGCTCCTAATTATAATGGTTAATTGAGTGTGTATGAATCTATGCTAAATTTGATGCTCACCTTTCTTCGTCAAACAAAAAATGTATGTCCTCATATATTATTGCCCCTGCATATGGCAACAATTAATTTTAATTTCACAAAAAACTATAAGTTGTGAAGTTCTTAAATAAAGCATTCATGATTGTTTTCAAATGTTAAATGTAATAGCATTAAGAAATAAAAAACACATTTTCAATATAAATACAAATAAAACATTATCAACTACAAAAAAATTAATATTAGAATTCTACTATAACTCTATATTACATATAACTAAATAAGAAAGGAGTAGTCTAAATATTCTATCTTTTCAAGCTTTTCTATGTATATTCTAGAGTTTGTTCTATTCAAAATTCAGTTGGAAATATCTAAAAAAAATCTTAAAATCACATAAATTAGTTATGGAAATTACATGACATGAGTGTCATAAGGGTATTTGAGGGTGTTGAATCCATTTATGCATTCAAAAACACAATTTAAACACTTCCAAAAATAGATTTAGCAAATGTTTTTAACTGGATTCGACCAAAAACCCCTAGAAATTCCAAACCTAGAAATAGACTGCTCCAATAAAATATCTAACTCTATACTACATATAACTAAATAAAATGTATTCAATTAAAATTTATTAAAATGAGATTACATTGTTTGCAATTATAATAAAATAGAAAATCAAATAATTATATCTATTAAAACCAATAATATCTATAAAACCATATCCAACTAAGATATCAAATAAAATCTATAAATTTAGATAACTTCAAAGTTTTAAAATTCAAATTGAATGTAAAATTTCAGCACCGGGGTGAATATGTTTACTTGTTTCATCTTCTTCTCTTCTCTTCAATTCCACATATGTACTCCCTTGTCCCACAACAAGAGGGTCTCATCTCTCATACACCAATTAGATGTCTATAAACCATAACCTTAAAACTAAATTATTATTATTATTATTATTATTATTATTACCACAAAAATTTAAAAACCTATAAATTAATAACTCTTCACAATACTACTTTCGCATACTTTCCTAAAATGTCCATTAAAATAAATTTAAAACACATAATATTAGTATATTTTAAAATGATTATTATTATGCCCACTGGACGTAGAATAGACAATGATTGGGTGTACTGTTATGGCACTACGTAAGGTCATCGGTTTGAAACTTCGTGGGTACAAGCCTTACAATTTTTTATTATTATTGTTATTATTATTTTTTATTTCAAGGAAAAAAAGTCATGATTGTTCTATTAATTCAAATAACATCACACAAGCAGTGTATACATACCAATCCAACAAATAGGTTTTCACCACTCCTTGTAGGATTCTAAGACCTTGTTTTGTCCCAAACCCAATGATTAATTACTTCCTCCCCATGGAAAGAAAACTGATAATGTAGCATAAAAAAAATAACTAGAACCAAAACCCTCTTACAAATATGGCATGCCCCTAGGTCTCCAAGATACCAAAAAGAAGGCTCGAGGACCAACACTAAGGCCTCCACTAGGCTAGAGGATCTAATAAAAAGGATTGGATTTTATTTAAAGCACCCCCCCCCCCTTTAAGTTCGATAACTCGAACGAGAATGAGACAAAGGAATAAAAGACTTATGTTTACCACTGTTAGGAGGACCCAAACTATGAAACATAGAATTAGATTAATCAAGAGAAGGAAATGACACTAAACCTGCAAGACAAGGACACAATTGACCTTGACATTTGCATGCTCCACTTCATGAATAGGAAAAATAAAGCTAACATTTGAAGATGCAAAAAAAACCTTGAGAGGAATGAGAGGTTGAAAAGTCCTTAGAAAAAGTATGAGACGGTGAAGTTTCCAAACCCCTTGACAAAGAACAAACAAGTTGAGGGGAGTTAACTGTTGGTTGAAAGCATTGTTTCACAATGACCCCACCTGACAAAGAACCAACAATCGGTTCCATATAGACATCCAACACACCCATAGTCTAATCATCAGGAAAACAGTCTTTGCATATGCCAAAGGAGAAAGCATAAAAGGATCACTAACTATATATGACACCCCCAAATTATAATACACAATTGGAAAAAAAAATGGAGACTCCACTACCTCAACAACCACCAAATGGGGAATAAATCTAAAAGAATTAGGGCATGATTCCCTTAACCTAATAGAACACACCAAACTGGCTGCTACACTACTATTATACCCATGACCTAGATCCGATGAAGGATCTAAGGGAGTCGAAGTCGATGCCTACTTGCTAGGTCCGCCCAAATACAATTTCATAGCACTAATCGAATCCTCAAGAGGCTTGACCAATGACAAAGGATAGAGAAGTTAAATGGACTATGAAAGGTCCACAAGACCATCGACAACCATTGAAACAATTAACCCTAGGATAAGAATATTAATAACACCAATACAAATTGAAGACTCCAACTTATTCAAGACAATATCCACCATGGAGTTGGAAATACATTTGCAATTCGCCAAAGGATCCAAAGGAATCCCCCTCCCCCATGACAACCTCTCATAAAGAAGAAGGAGAATCCACAACCCTCCTCTTTTTGAATGGAAGAACCCTCCTGGGATAGTCCCAAAGAATGTGTCCGACATAGTGGCAAAATATATAGGGAAAAGACAACTTCTCATAATCAAGATCTTGAACCCACTTTTGACTGCCACAAACTAGAGAGATCTTATCAAGAAGTCATTTGTTCGTTTTCATAAGGACTGGAATGTGAGAGACTCCTTCCCTAGATAGGGTTTCCTTATAATCCTTTTGAAATTCACCCAAGGTATCACCAGTGGTCCTCAACACCTTTGAACATCAAAGTTGAGGGGGTAGGCCAGTTAAGCATACCCATAAAATTTGAAGATCGCGAAAGGCATAAGAGGAATCAAAATGCTTTGTCAAGGGCATAAGAATGAAACCAGTTCATCGAAACACCAAGGAACAACCGATAGGGTTGTCATATGATGTTTCAAACTAGCAAAAATAAAGATGAAGGAATCACTTTTCAATGGGAAAAAATTGACCTTACTAGAAACTAAGCATTTCCAGACCTCATCGAGCCAAGAATGCATCTTGGAGAGTGAAGGCTTGCTTCCACATAAGTAACTAGAAAGAGTGCAATCTCTCATGAGCTTTGCCTCCATAATCCAATCGATGGGGAAATTGATAGCGAGAGATTCATATCTAGCATGTATGCATTTCTTTCTTATCTTATTGGATGGACTTGAGGTACCTCCCTTCACCTTTGATCCATTAGAACCTCCACCTTCGTTAGCCACAAAGTACTCTACATATCCTTCAAAAACCCTAAATCTATGTGGCGAAACTCTTCCATAAATCTTAAACACCTCTATCCCTCTCCCTCCTTCGCATCATTTCTATTTTAGAATTACTTCTGTAATATACACGTATTAATAATTTTCTAAAAAAAAAAGTTGAAACACACACACATATATATATTAAAATTTATTTTATAATCTAAACACACTTATTTTATCTCTATAACTCCTAAACCCACTAGTCTGACTAACCCAATGGGGGATTACTTAACCTTCTATAGTAGTGCCCAATTGGGAATCAACAAGGTAAATTCAAAATATACAATATCATGCATCTCCACATTTAAAACCTCATTTTAAAACCTCATTTTTCGAAGAAATATGAATCCTAGCTAATTGGGAAAATTCAATGGATATTCATGTTACTAAACTATACCCTTTCATATAGGCTCTCTCTTATAGTTAACTTCACATAGGTTCTCGATAGCTAGCCAAGATTCCTTATGAACTAAATAAACTAAATATAAAGCTCTGGTTTTGAAGTCTACATGCAAGACTATCTTTGATCTCCGCATCACAAGTAGCTTGTAAACCACTATTAATGACATACTTTATTTTATGTTGTTGCAGCTTCAAGCATCAAGCAGCGATTCATCCATGTAATTGATAGATTTGCCACCAATTAAACAACTATGGTAAGTCTTTTACGTTTTTCAATTGAAAAAAAAAATAATTTATAATCTAAACACACAAAGTATTGATAATTTAAAAAAATAAAAACGCATAATATGTATATATTTTAAAATTTATTTTATAATAAAAACACATCTTTTTTTTTCAGAAAGAAAAAAGCCTGTTCTTGTTATTCATTGAATCAAAGGGCATCTTACATAGCAAGCCCAGGAAAAGGGCTACAATCAAAGAGGACACAGTACAAGATGTAAGGTCATACCATCCGAAAGATACACAACTCAATGAGTGCTGAGGGGGAGAGTCAAAATCCAACTATGAAGTAAAAAAATATACCCATCAGTAATAACTGTCATGTCCATCCATATCTACCGTGTACATGAAGAGCATGTGAGCAGCAAACTAAAGGAGCCGGCTCACTACAAGAAAATAAGGTGCATAAATGAAAAGGGCACAAAGTTCCGCACTGACTCAAAAGAGTTTAGAATGGCCATGGGAGGTCAATTGACCCTCAAAAAATTCATAGTATGTGCCAAATCCCAGAGCCAAAGAGAGAGCAGCTTTAGAGAGACAGTCAGCTTGCTGATTATGTTCACGATAGATATGGTCAAATGACAGAGCTAGGAAGTGTGTGCAAAGCTTCCTAGTTTCCCTACACCAATATAGTAGCTCATGTGGAGACAAGGAAGACTTGCCCTTTGCCCAGTTGATCACAACTAAGGAGTCCCCAAACACCTGGAGTAAGGGAATGCCCATCATATGGGTGGAAAGCAGAAGGGCCCAAAGCCCAACCAGTTCTGCTTTAGTGTTGGTGCATTGACCGACCCCCACAGCAAATTCAAAGGAATGTGTTTCAATTAGGAGCAGGTTGTACCCAATGTCACCACAATTAGTTGAAGCACCATCAAAAAAACTGCATGGATATACAAGACTTCGACCAAGGCCCAGTATTCTGGGTTTTTTCCTCTTTTCTGAAGGTGGGTAGTACATCTGTGCGAAGTGATTCACCTGCTAAATCATGCCCAACACTGACAGCTTATATCCCTCGAAGATAGATTTATTTCTTGCATTCCACAAAACCCACATTGTAAAGAAAGGAAGGTAACAATAGATATTATACTTCGAGAAGCGATCAGTCCACTTCCCCAGGAGATCCATAAGAGATACAAGCTGTAAAGTAGGTTCCAAGTGATACTGTTCACTCAGTATCAATAGCAGGTTCAGCCAGACCGAGCAGAAGCCAAAGAGGTGCTCTGTGCAATCCTGACCTGTTAAGCAGAGAGCACACACAGAGGGTCCAATCCATCCCCTCCTTTGAAGGTTATCCCAAGTAAGCATTTTATTTGATAAAGCCAGCGAAACAAAGCAACTGATATTTTTTCGCAGTGTACCATTCCAAATAATATCTAAGAGTTTGCTGCCACTTGGGGGGCACGATGATGAGACAATGGATTCAAATACCGCATTGGCTGTAACAGTACCATTATGTGGGTTTAGAGACCAGACAAGTGAGTCCAAACTCGAAACCAGACGAAGGCCACACCTGTCCATACTGATAGTAAAGTTCTCCCATGTAATTTTCCAATCACCACCGATACCTAGATCAGCAGCAGAGTACTAATAATCATGAGGGCCCAGAAGAGTATTGTGGGCACTGGCAAGGGATGAAATATCCAAGTCAGCAAGGAAATCGAGAAGATCCGAGGGGAGAGACAGAAACTTGTCTACACCCACTATCAGGTCAATGCCCAGACAGATGTTGTGGCCATCACCCACATTCCATGCCAGTCTGCGGCCCAAAACAGGAAGTGTTTGCAGAAAACCCCTCCAAAAAACAAAGCCACCGTGAGAACATAAGTTTTTTCCATGAAGCCAATCCACCACAGATCTCTGCTTCAGGTATTTGTGACTGAGAACTTGATGCCATATACCATCATGCCGAAGAGCCCACCAAAAGTTTTTCAATCTTAATGCAATACAGAACCAAGACAGATTCTTAATGCCCCATCCCCCAAACTTTTTTGGCCATGAGAGCTGTTGCCAGTTTGCAAGATGGTATTTGTGCTTATTGCCAGCCGAGCCCCAAAGGAAAGCAAAAATAAGACTCCTGAGCTTGTTGATGATAGAGATAGGCAAGGGGGCAAGTCCTAGCCAGTACACCGAGATGCTAGTAAGTACATCTTGTACCAGGACTAAACGACCTCCAAGAGAGAGCATCCTGTGCGACCAATGAAGAATTCTACTTTCAAATTTCTGAATGAGCTAGAGCCAGTCATTACTCTTATATCCCAATGGCTTGAGATGATAACCCAAGTACTTGAATCTAGTGGAGATTGGGTCCATTTTGTAAGGCATAAACCGTGCAATATCCACACCCACATCAACATCCAGGTTGTTGAAGAGGAAGCTAGATTTTTCCAAGCTAATGCACATGCCAGATGCCTTGCAGAAGGTGCTCAGAATGACATCGAAAGCCATCCACTCAAAAATTGTACCGGAGCCCAAAAGAATTACATCATCAACAAAGAGAAGGTGTGTTAGGGCAAGTGTAGGGGAAATCTTGATGCCCCTAATGAGGCCATGAGACCTAGCATCCGCAATCAAGAGGCTGAGTCCTTCTATGACAAGAATGAAGAGCAAAGGTGAGAGGGGACAGCCCTGTCGGATGCCTTGTGAGGCTTTAAAGAATTTTGAGGGTGTGCCATTGACCAGAACAGCGAAATTTGCAGAAGAGATACAGGCCATAATCCAGTTAACCCCAAGAAGAGGGATGCCAATTTGGATAAGGATGAGCCTGATGTATGACCAGTTTAACCTATCAAATGCTTTAACCAAGTCCAGCTTCAAGATAAGGGCACACATATTCCTAGTTTTCACAGTGTGAAGGGTCTTCTGAATAATGCCAATGGGCTCGACAATCTGCTTATCTTTAAGAAAACCATATTGTTCTTTGGAAATATGTGTATCCAAGTGGGGCTTCAACCGAACAACAATTATCTTTGAAATCAATTTATAAAGTAAATTACACAAGGAGATAGGCCTGAAATATGCAAAGGTAATGGGCTTATCCTTTTTCGGTATCATAGCCAGAAATGTACAGTTAAGGGAGGGAGGTACATAACACGAGACTCTGGTATGATCAACAGCAGCAAGTAAATCATTTCCCAAAAGATCAAAAAATATATATATAAAATTCTGCAGGCCAGCCATCAAGACCCGGGCTCTTGTCCTTTTTAAAGGAGTGAAGAGCACAATCAATCTCAGCAATAGTGACTGGTTTGGTGAGGCACAGAGCATCCATAGGAGACATCATAATGGGATATAACATGGCCACCTTAAGCTGAGCAAGAAGGTCTGTTTGGTTGTCATCACAAAAGATATGTGCGAAGTGCTTACGACCCAGTTCTTTAAGACCCAATTCATCCTCAACAGCATTACCCTCCTCATTCAAGAGTGACCAAATGGTATGTTGGTTCCTTCTTCCCAAGGCCAAAGTATGGAAATACTTTGTGTTCTGGTCTCCATTGAGGGCCCATTTTGTGCGACTCTTAAGCATCCAGGTAAGGAGGATATGGTCAATCAGGGCCTTTTTTCTGAGTCGGAGCTAAGCAAGGGTAGACTGTTAGCAACGAAACAACACAACTTTAACTCAAATGCTAAATATTAAGGAACTATCGAGAGTAACATTAAAACTTGCATGCTTTTTAGACCGTTCATTATTTATTGTTTTAAAATTCAAATACATGCTTATTTATTTCCTCCAATAACAACTTACATGCTTATTACATAACTATATTTTTTCTTGATCTATCTGCTTTCTGGCTCCCTTTTAACAATATGCAAACATTAATACTATCTTAAAATTAGTGTCATGTCAATCAACTTTAACGTTGATTATTTTTAGGTGAAATCAAAAGCAATATGATATCAGTTTTACTATAGATATATATTTTTTGTGGAATTTTTATGCAAATGTCTCAATAAATACTAATTTTATACGAAAGTAGATAATGATCGTTCATACATGTTGGAGCAGCGTCGGTTTTAAGCGACTAGGTATTTTTGCTTTTGACACGAACGTACATACTAGGTATTTTATTTAAATTGCATATTTGAAATTGCAAACTTAAGAATAATATAAAAATATTATAAAGTAAATGAACTTTAAAAAGTTAAAAATGTTTATTTTAGAAAATCAATATAAATAAATAGATGCTGTTAAATTGTTTATATTGTTTTGACATCAATATTTAATATTATTAATATATAAACATTTTTAAAATATTAAATAATTTAAAAATATCAAATTCAACAATACCATTTCTCATAATAAAAAATTCAAATTCAAATTTCCAACTTAAATTATAAATATTATTTAATTAAATTATAACTACAAGTATTAATAAAGCAACTTATCTTCTTTTATAAATAATAATACAAACCTCATACTATTTTTTAAAACAAAAGAAATTCAAAAATTAATTTAAAAAATATTAAACTATAATTATTATTATTAATATTTTTATATGTTTCAAAGTTTATTTAAAAAACTATATTAAAAGAGAAAAAAGAAAACTAAAGAATTTTTCACATTTTAAAAATAATATAAAATATAAAAATTGCATATTTTTGCTTTTAAAAAATAATTTAAAGATTGCATAAGAGAAAATTAAGAATATTAATGGTATTATTTCAATACAAACATATTGATTTAAGTTACATAAATTTTTGGAATAGGTTGGGATATATATATATATATATATATATATATATATATATAGTAACAACAATACAACATTGAAGTGGTAACAATATAACACCATATCATAAATATTTTATGAACTTTCTAAAGTTTTCACAATGTATGTAAAATTTATTTATTTTTCTATTTTTAATTAATGTGGTTAATGATAAAAAAATACTCTTTTTAAAGCCTATAATCCAATCCGAGTTCAACACATAAATAAATCGAATAAATAAAAACAAGTTAATATTAATTTTCTCAAACTTTTGAGATATTTTTGGTTTCTTTGTCAAACTAATAGGGTGAGGTGAAACATATAGTCTCTTCCTACAACATGTACTAAAAAATTGATATAAATATAGATTTAGCTTTATTAGTTTATTTTAAATGGATAAATACTTGTATTAAAATATGGTTTATTGGAAGACTATACAATTGAAATGATACAAAGAATTCAAAAAAATTTAAACAAAAAAAATTTGCTCACATTTTTCTTAATAGAGACTTACAATGCAAGAAAATCCAAGACTTTCATACTATACATGTAACTATGATGCCTTACATATTTGTGCAAATTGGGAAATGTGTTTTTGTTTATTAGTTCTTGATGTTTCAATCCCTACTTTGGGATCATATTTAGGTAACATAATATATTTAAAAAACATAACAAAATTTTAATTTGGACCAAATTTTTGCCCATTGTGGGCTTACTCCATAGACACATAATCTTAATAGAGGCCTCGGCCTCCATGCATGTTTGGTTGTTCCAACAATGCCAAAGAAGTCTACTACACGATATCTTCTTCAACATATGTGTCCTTCATTGAACCCATGGAGACATTTGGGTGCATAGCTATGTGCAAACCCTAGAATGATATTGTAGTGCATTTCATAATCACTTGTGTCATGTCCCCTCCTAAATAATTTAGTGTTTAAGTTCCTAACCCAATCAATCCCTTGGGTGAGGAAGAAAAAAAAATGTTTTGGGGTTAATTTTTGAAAGTCCAAAGTATTAATTAATTAGGAGATATCAAAATTCTGAATAAAGTAATAAGGATGCGTGTATTATGAGTTAAATTCATAAATTAATATTTCATTTATGAAATAAAATATAGAATTCTCAAAGGCGCATTGGAGGAATGTTTGACTAACAGGGTAGCTTGCACAAGAAGGAAAGCAAAAAACAGTTAACAATAGGAAAGTTGAGAAAAGAAGGAATAAAACAGTTAAGGAAAGTAAATATGGGAAAGTAGGGATAAAAGCATAAAGAAGGTCAAGCCGGGAAAAAAGAACAAAGCAGGATAAAGTAGAAAGTTGAATAAAGAAGGATGAAGCCATAGGTGATTTTAGGGGCAAAATTAGAGGGGTTTCAAATTTTATTTGGGCGAATTTTTTATATAAAATAAGTTTTTAGGGTCAATATTAAATATCCCATTCTTTATTTTCTAAAAATATTCAAAACATAGTTAGCCCAACAAAATAGGGTTGGGAATTAATGCAAAAATGATTTTCTCCCTTTGAAATTTAGCTTGGATCTAGCATCCATCCTTGATTTCCAACATGGGTTTCTTCTAGAGCTCTTGTCCGCCCTCAATTTCAGGAAATGGTCGTTTTTGTAGTCCCATTCGCTGTCAATTTCGTTTCAAAGCTCCCGTTCGTCCTTGAAATCAAGCAATGGCAGTTTTTGGACCCTCATTCGCCCTCAATTTAGCTTCTAAATCTCTTGTTCGTCCTCGATTTCAGGTGATGGAATTTTTTGAAGTCCCAATCATCCTTGATTTTGAGGATTTCTCATTTCTTGACTCGAGAGCCCCATTTGGCATACAATTGATGGGTTTTCTTAGTTTTTGCACAATTATTTAAGAACAAAGAACATATATGGTGACCACATCGAATTCGAAAAGCATTTGTACTAGATTTCTGCGCCAACGAAGTTCGAATTGGGTTTCTATTGCATTTGGATTATGTGTGTTAGTCTCTGTTTCACATGGCTCTAAGTCTTTGAGTTATAGGTTAGTCTCTCTCAATTCATTTTTTGGCTGCTCAATTTGATCCAATTTCACAATTGAAATTAAATTATTTTGGCTTAACGAGATAGGGTTATTATTGCTATTGAGTTGATGTCTTGGGTTTTTGTTGCTTCTTGGAATAGGCCCTAGGACCTAGGCCATAACTCTTCTACAACTATATCTAGCAGGTTGTGACCTCTATATGCTTGACTGGGCTCATCTGTGACCACTTTGATGCTCTCGGGATAGGCCATAACTCTCTCGTTGAGGGGACTCACATGTCCCTCCACATTGTAGAAGTGCCAAGCTTAAAAATTTAAATCTAGATTTTCTTTAGTTCTGTCTCATTCATGAAAGTATAAAAATTTGATTTTTCTTTATATCAAACTCGAACGGTGAACCTAACCAAAACTTTACCAATTAGATCTTGGCAAACCATACTAAGGGGTACGGATTGGAAAAGAGCAAGAGATTTCAAAGGTCAGAAAATGACCTTCAACCCTTAGGTCTGTAGGTAAGCGATAAGGCCTAAGATCCATGTGATCACAAAAGTTGGAAAGAATGTGTTGCTTGAATTCATCGGCAAAATTTTCTCTTTCTTTCCCACTCTGCTTTCACTAATAAGCTAATGGTAATCCAAGGTAATCACACTTAGGATATCTCCTTAGAAGTTTTTTCCTTAGATTAGATGGGTATTGACTGATATGGGTTAGATGTTGTGCTATGTTCTTGAAAAGAATCTGCAATCTTGTTCAACCTGGATTTCTTAGTTGGAAAACTGATTAGATTTTGAAGGAGAGATAAGAAACTCATTAAACTGTTTGGAGGGTAAATTGGGATGATAAACGATGAAAGTTATTTTTTCGTTTATGTGCAAAGTAAAAATATTGAGTAGATATAAAGGCGCCAATATCGATTCTCAATCACATGCCAATTCCCAAAGAACAAATCAAAAGAGTGAAGCAAGTTTAAGATGCAAAAAATGGTTAAATCTTAACTATAAATTTCTATAAGCCAATCTTCTCGTATGAAGAGGCTATACATATTACGTGATGACTTATATGGGTTAGATGTTTTGTTATGTTCTTGACAATTATCTGCAATCTTGTTTAACCTGGATTTCTTAGTTATCATACCGATTACAGTTTGAAGGAGAGAACAAAACAAAAGAGTGAAGCAAGTTTAAGATGCAAAAAATGGTTAAATCTGAACTATGAATTTATATACAGTTAATTTGCAAAACGTCATGTAATATGTATAGCCTCTTCATGCGAGAATATTGGCTTATAGGATGATCCCTGGTAATTAGGAAATAATTATTATGTTGAAGGGAGATGGCATGATGAAGTTTAGGGAGATCATAACAGTTTCTTTGCATCAACTACATTAAGAGGAATACCATAACGATCCCAAAACCTAGGAGTGTCTAAGTGACCCTTCTAGAAGGTTTGTCAAGATTATAAATTAAGTTCAAACTTCATTCTCTGTGTGCATCTTGACATGAGAGAAGTTCGGATCTGAATATTTGTTTGTGTTAGAATTTTTCTTAACGAGCTAGGGTTGCTACTACTTTTAGTTGATGGCTTGGTTTTTTGTTGCTCCTGGGATAAGGCCTAGGACATAACTCTCCTGTTGCAGGTTCTAGCAGACCAAGAACTCTCTATTCTTGACTGGGCTCATTTGTGACCATTTTGATGTTCCTAAGATAGGCCATAACTCTCCCGGTGAGGGGAGTCACATGTTCCTCTACGTTGTGGAAGTGCCAAGTGTATAGTTTTAAATCTAACTTTGCTTTAGTTCTGTCTCATGCATGAAAGTATACAAAATTTGATTTTTCTTTATATCAAACCCGAACGGTGAACATAGCCAAATCTTTACCAATTAGATCCTGGAAAACCATAGTAATGGGTATGGATTGGAAAAGAGGAATAGGTTTCAAAGGTCAAAAAATGACCTTCAACCCTTAGGTTTGTAGGTAAGCGATAAGACCTAAGATCCATGTGATCATCAAAGTTGGAAAGAATGTGTTTCTTGAATTCATCGGCAAATTGTTTCTCTTGCTTTCTCACTCCGCTTTTAGTAATAATCTTGTGATAATCCAAGGTCCTCACACTTGGGAGCTTGCCTTTGAGGTTTTGTCCTTAGGTTAGATGGGTATTGAATCAGATGGGTTAGATGTTGTGTTATGTTCTTGACAAGAATCTAGAATATTATTCAACCTGGATTTCTTAGTTGACAGACTTATTAGAGTTTGAAGGAGATATAAGAAACTCATTCAACTGTCTGGAGGGTAAATTGGGATGGTAAACGATGAAACTTGATTTTTTGTTTATGTGCAAAGAAAAAAATATTGAGAAGATATAAAGGAGCCAATATCGACTCTAATCACATCCCAATTTCCAAAGAACAAAACAAAAGAGTGAAGCAATTTTAAGATGCAAAAAATAGATAAATATGAACTGTAAATTTCTATAATCCAATATTCTCGCATGAAGAGGCTATACATATTATGTGATGACAGATGTTGTGTTATGTTATTGACAAGAATTTGCAATCTTGTTCAAACTGTCTTTTCTAGTTAGTAGATTGATTATAGTTTGAAGGAGAGAACAAAACAAAAGAGTGAAGCAAGTTTAAGATGCAAAAAATGGTTAAATATGAACTTTAAATTTTTATACAGTTGATTTGGAAAACATCATGTAATATGTAAAGCCTCTTCATGTGAGAAGATTGGATTATAGGATGATCCTCAGTAATTAGGAAATATTTATTATGTCGAAGGGAAATGCCATAATGAATTTTAGGGAGATCATAACAATTTGTTTGCCTCAACTACATTAAGAGGAATACCATAACTATCCCAAAACCTACGAGTGTCTAAGTGAACATTCTAGAAGGCTTGTCAAGTTTATAAATTAAGTTCAAATTTCATTATTTTTTAGCATCTTGGCATGAGAGAAGTTCAGATATGAATAATTGTCTGCAATTAGAATTTTTCTTAATGAGCTAGGGTTACTGTTGCTTTTAGTTGATTTCTTTGGTTTTTGCTGCTCTTGGAATAGGGCCTAGGACATAACTCTCATGTTTCTAGTTCTAGCAGGATGTGACCTCTCTATGCTTGACTGGGCTCATTTGTGACCATTTTGATGCTCTTGGGATAGGCCATAACTCTCCTATTGAGGGGACTCACATGCGCCTTCACATTGTGGAAGTGCCAAGTGCACAATTTTAAATCTAGGCTTGCTTTAGTTCTGTCTCATGTATGAAAGTATAAAAAAATTGGTTTTTCTTTATATCAAACCCGAATGGTGAACCTAACCAAAAATCGTTACTGAATGATGGACCAACTATTCCATTATCCATATTTATGCCAATATGAGATACCATATAAAATTTTAACCCCCCTACGCACTCACTAGTTCCATATCACCTTTAGAGTTGGTTTAGTGTCCAAGGAAGCACATCCCATGACCTCATATTTCCACATATATTTATGTTTTCCTTTACTAGGAACCCAACACATGTTTTCTTGTATTATTGAGTTTGCTTTGCATAATTTCCAAATGTTAGAACCTATACCATTTAGATTATTTGTTTCAATGCTCTCCTTCGAAGGATATACTTGGACGAGTCATTTTGGGCCTTAAAATCATTCAGCTGGATAAAGCATCTTGCTTGGGAAAATATCAATATTGTTCGTTCAAATGTCACTATTAAATTTTGATCTAGGGATCTTTACTCATTGCAAAGAGGAGGTGGTTATTATTTGCTCTAAGCTTGAGCTTCCTCACAATATTTGAGTGGCAACCAATTTGTAGGTTTCAGTCTAGATTTGTTGAAAGAGATAGTGGGTGATCATGTGTTACATAAGTTAGAACTGAAGTATGAACAATATCATGCTATTAGTGAATTTAATCAAGGAATACAAAGTATTCCCCCTCGGGTAATTAAAGCATTGACACTCCTCATAAGGTTGAATAATGAAACTCCTTTATTTAAATTCCAGAGGACTTAGGGGATGAGCCAAAGAAATGTCCCTCAAACACTTGTTTAACTCTAACAATCTTGATTTGTTGTTTAGAATTTATACAAGAGACAATGGGGTTGGGGATGCACTTGTCTTTATTAAAAAAAATATTGCAAATTGGGAGTTTTTTGCATTGGATACAAATGGTTTCTATGGAGGTCTTGTTACATGATATAACTCTTCGATCTCTTATAAACTTAGATGGTACTTTTTAAGGACTCTATACCATTTTTCACAATCTCAATATGGACAAATCTTGGTATCTTTTGAATGTATATGGTCCCTATGAGGGCCATGAGGATTTCTGGACCTCCCTCCTAGAGAAATCATGCATTGAGCCAACAAATATGATCATGGGAGGTGATATAAACCTCACCACAAATAGTGGAGATACTTGGGATCCATCAACTCAATTTGACCAATTGGTTGGGTTCTTTCTCGACAAATTCAAGGATTTGGATTTGGTGGACATTGAACCTTTTGAGGATAAACCCACTTGGGTTAACAACTGCTCTAGATCGTCTAGTGTAGAAAAGAGGCTTAAGTATTTCTTGATGCACCACTTTCCACTTGATTCTCTATGAAGTTTCAGGTTTTGGGTTGACATTGTCAAGGTTTATTATCATTTTTTTATTCTATTGTAGTTGTGCATAGGAGGGGGTAATCCAAAAGCCCCTTTTAATATCAACCCTACATGGGGAGATGGGGAATATTTTAGGAAACTAGTTCATGGTTCTTGGTGTAAGTTTGATCATGAATTGGAGGAATTGACATGTGTTCAATTTGTATCATCCCTTAAGAAGGTGAAATATCGAGTCATTCCTTGGGCTCATGAGCAATTTATCTCCAAAGATAGGGCACTGGTTAAACTTGAAGAAGATTTGTCCTCACCCTATTCTAGTTTTTCTTAAGGAATTTTCACATATGTTGCTATGTCATCTATAAAATATCTAGAATCAAGGAGGAATAAATTACTTATCGACTACGATCTTGATTGGAGAATTAAAAGTCATGCAACTTGTCTCTTTACTGGAGATTGAAACACAAAGTTTTAACACAAAAATTATATTTTGGTAAAGAATCAATTCAAGTGGATCTACAGTGCATGGTTTTAAAATTTTATCCAACCTGAGTGTAAAACACTTTTCTTCTATTTTGAAAGGGTCAAACAGGATTGATATGCAAAAAATGGTCAAGGTAATTTCCTTTTTTCTAATAATGATTGAGGCAACTGACAAAAATGTTCTTTACCAGGAATTATCCAATGATGAATTTAGAGACTCATGCAATATTTTTAGAAGGATATAAGATATGGGTCACATGGGTAGCCCATAGAATTCTTCCTAGAATTTTTTGAATTAGTGGAGGAGGATATACTAAGAATGGTGGAGGAAACAAGGTTAAAAGGTAAAATTTCAAGATGTCTTAACTCCACCTTTTATCCTTAATTCAAAAGTAAGATAATCTGAGGTATCTAGATGATTACAATCCCATAGAACTTTTCAATCGTGCTTATAAGATTGTATCCAAAATTATGGCAACAAGGCTCAAAACTTTCCTTGCTCAGTATATATCTCCATATCAGTTTGCTTTCTTGGAATGTAGATAAATTCATGAATCTATAGGGATACTCAAAATATTTTACACTATATGAAGGTGTCTTCCCTTCCTTCTTTTCCTTTGAAAATTGATCTTTTGAAAAAAATTGATAGAGTCTTGTGCCACTTTTTTAGGCTCCTGCTATTGCATTTGGGTTTCCCTTTCAACTTAGTAAAATGGATTTTGTGTTGTGTAACCTATGCTAGTTATTCAATCCTAATCAATGGGTTTGCATCTCATTTTTTTGCATGCCTCTAGTGGATTATAGGATTTATCCCTATCTTCTTACATGTTTCTGCTTATTATTGAGGGTCTTAGCATAACTATTAAGTATCATACTATCTCACCACTCTATATAAGGTGTCCTTTTGTTAGGAATATTTCTATAACTCACCTACTCCTTGTAGATGACACACTATTGTTTGGGAAGGGTACAGTAAGAGAATTTCAGATTTTTAAAGATTTGTTAGATCTATTTTCCTTCTGTAGGTATGGTTATAAATTATGAAAAATATTTTATTTACACTAATGGTACTGAGGATTCCTTCTCTAGAACTCTTGCTAGGTTGTTTAACACTCCTTTGAAGTCTTTTTGTAGATGGTTGTTTAACCTAGTTTTCAATCCTTTACTCAAGCTATTTCACTTATACCTGTCTTCTAGGATCCTTGGAAATTGGGGGCAAATGCTGGATCCAAGGTAAATTTCACTGGGCAGAAATCCTTTTTCCAATTATTTCCAAGTTCCAACCCAATTTTGTTGGGATAACTATGTTTTGAATTTTTTTTAGAAAATAAATAATGGGCTATTTAATATTGACCCTAAAAACTTCTTTTATATAAAAAAAACACCCAAAGAAAATTTGAAACCCCTATAATTCCACCCATGGGATAAATTTAGCCACTAAAATCACCCGTAGACTATGACCAACATTGAAATTTGTTATTGTTCTTTAGTACTACTATTACTGCTTTATTTGATGTACATTGATTGTTACTGTTTATGGAAATTGGTAAATAATCTCAATGACCAACTTTAACATAGTGACCTTTGGATGGTTGGAGTGTTAAAGTAGAAAGAGATGAAAATTATGTTTTGAATTTATTACAACAGTATAATTTTAAATATAACTTTGCTTTAGTTCTGTCTCATGCATGGAAGTATAAAAATACTGTTTTTTTCTTTGTATTAAACCATAAAAGTGAACCTAACCAAAAATTTACCAATTAGAGCTTAGCAAACCATAGTAAGGGGTACAGATTGGAAAAGAGTAAGAGGTTTTAAAGGTCAGAAAATGGCCTTCAACCCTTAGGTTTGTAGGTAAGTGATAAGTCCGAAGATCCATGCGATCATCAAAGTTGGAAAGAATATGTTGCTTGAATTCATTGACAAATTGTTTCTCTTGCTTTCCCACTCTGCTTGGAGTAATAAGATCATGATAATCCAAGGTCCTCACACTTGGGAGCTTTCCTTAGAGGTTTTGGCCTTAGGTTATATGGTTATTGACTCAGATGGGTTAGATGTTGTGTTATGTTCTTGATCTGCAAGTAAGTTACCAAAAACTCCCTAGTAATCCTTGGGAAATGTCGTTCCCCATTTCAGATACTGATACAAATGGGATACGACTTTGAAACAATGTTGATACGTTTCTAGAAAACTTGATATGTTTTTGCCCTAAACTAATATGTTTCACCTGGAAAGAGATATGGATCAAGATGTATGGATACAGATCAGGATGAAAGGTATACATATATGGCTAGAAGTGACCAGTATCAAAGAAATCATGATACATTTCAGCTTAAAAAACAACCACGTTTCAAAACAAAAAAGTGATTTTAATATTTAATTCATTTTTAGGGTTCTAATCCTTAAATGACCCACTTCAATAGCTTTTCGCACAACCAACATATTAAAAACGTGTCCCCTCCATAGCACATTTACCTCACGAGTCATTCAGAAATATGGTGGTTGATTCAGCAGTCCAGTGGTTCAATGAATCAATAGTCAAGGTTCAAGTTCGTCTAGCAGACTAATCATCACCTTTATGAAGTCACTAGAGAATTTACCATTGGCATTTTGATTCACTAGTTTACAGTTTGTATTCCACAGCTCCATGGGTATGGTCAATTTTCTAGTTCAAGGTTCTTGTTTCCACTTCTAGTTTTCACTTTGCAGTTTAAAGTTTAAAGTTTAAAATTTAGTATCTCTCGTTTCTCTGTCTGATTTCACAGTTAGCATCATGCATGCCTACAAAATTTGACCTAGAACTGTAGTCATAGACTTGAAACAAGTAATAATAAACTTAGTTACTAACTCTTGAGTCTTGGTGCCACTTGGAATTAAATTGGGCCCTGGGGATTAATATTTATTATTTAGCTTTTAATGTTTTTTATTGGAATAATTTCCACTGGTGATCAACATGTTTTAACTTTTATATTTTAGTAGTGAAAACATATATTCAAGTACCATGGTCCTTAATCTCACTGCTGATTTTTAGACCTATCTGCCCTTGATCTGTGGAGAAAGAGTGTCGATTTTTAAGTTTGTATACTAGTTTTCCCTTAATATGTGGAGAAAAGAGTGCTAATTTTAGACAAAGAGAGTGTTTTCCTTTGAGGAGGATGTATTTCTTTTTATGCATAATGATGGCCATTTCTTTTTCTACCCTGAATAGCACTTGAATCTTGATTTTGTGTTATTTTCAGCATACATATCACTGGAGAGAGGATAACTTAAGATAATCATTAAATTACAATGTTTAATCAAACTACTTGTAGTTGTTGTGTTGCACTGAGTGTGTGATAGGTGCACAGTTTTTTACTATGTTTCCATTTTCATTTTAAATTTAGTAGATTAGTAGATCAATTTTAAAATTTTCATTTTGAAAATTCTGATTTTAATAATTTAATTGTTTGTATTTCTTTTCTTTGTATAACAAATTCACAGGCTCTAAGGCTAGTGCTACAGCCCACATCTACTATTTTGTGGCTTGTATTTTTTGTAATATTTATCTACTTGGATTTTCCCATTTAGTGGTGAACGGATTTGAAGTATTTGCTAGTGCAATTTCTAACATTCAAGTGCAACCCTATGGCTGAAAGTTGTAGCTTCTTTGTGTTAAATCTGTGATAATATAAAATATTTATGATGATATCAGGATGGTGATGATGATCTAGTTCTAAATGTGTGTGTGTGTGTGTGTGTTGTTTCCTCGTTGTATCGTATCCAAAATTTTTGAAAATTTGTCGTATCCATCTCCCTTCCCATATCCGTATCCATTTCCGTATCTGCTTCAGTGCAACTTAGATTTTCAATCTTGTTCAACCTGGATATCTTAGTGGCAGACTAATTAGAGTTTGAAGGAGAGATACGAAACTCATTCAACTGTTTGGAGGGTAAATTAGGATGATAAATGGTGAAACTTGTTTTTTTGTTTATGTGCAAAGAAAAAAGATTGATCAAATAGAAAGGAGCAAATATTGACTCTCAATCACATGTAAATTTCCAAAGAACAAAAAAAAGGAGTGAAGCAAGTTTAAGATGCAATTATATTTGAACTGTAAATTTCTATAAGCCAATCTTCTCGCATGAAGATGATATACATATTACATGATGACTCAGATGGGTTAGATGTTGTGTTATGTTCTTGACAATAATCGATAATCTTGTTCAACCTGGATTTCAAGTTGGCAAATTAATTATAGTTTGAAGGAGAGAAAAAACAAAAGAGTGAAGCAAGTTCAAGATGCAAAAAATGGCTAAATTTGAACTGTAAATTTTTATACAGTTAATTTGGAAAACATCATGTAATATGTATATCATTTTCATGCTAGAATATTGGCTTATATGATGATCCTCGGTCATTAGGAAATTATTATTATGTTGAAGGGAGATGACATAATAAATTTTACGGATCTCATAACAGTTTGTTTGCCTCAACTACATTAAGAGGAATACCAACTATCAGCATAGAGTAAAACAATGTTGGTGCCACACTACTTACCATCAATGTAATTGGAATTCTTGCAATGGAAAGTGGCTCCTTGAATGGCTCTTTGTACCTCCATCAACACCATGCTCGTTTTACTGCTCACATAACTTTAATACTAACGAAGCTTTTGGTGCATAGAAGTACCACACTCAACACAAGGACACTGTAAATCCATGCCAAGTTTATTGGATTTTCTAAATCCAAACAAAGATAACTTCAACTTGGTATAAGTTTTGAGCAAATTATGGTAAAAATTGGCCTTGGAAAAATAGTTTATCTGCAGGAGGAGCAATGCAACGATTTGGGTAAGGGGGATTTGAGCTACAACTCAATATACAAGTGCATATATACAAATGGATGGAAATTTTATTGTTACGCATTGTGCAGATGATCTCAAAAATAACCTCATTAGTTCGTCCAACAATGATGACCTTGATTCACATCAATCACAACACATGCTCAACATGGGGAATACATGGATACAGTTTGTGAATTCCTTGGAATAAATTTGTGAAAAGGGATAAAAAAGATTCTATTTAGTTTGGATCCTTAATGTCATTACAGGAAAATATGAATCCCATACTTGTCAACACCTTGAATAAGATTCTTGTAGTCCTAAAACACCAACTCAAAAAATGAACAATTTATGTGTTACTATGACTAGAAAATGTGTTCTCTTATTAAATTTATAAGGCTTGTAAGTTGGGGGTCAGATATAAAGGATTTCCATTAAATACACCTTGGAAGATGTTATTAAATATGTTTGGTAGGAATTATGTTGATAGCAATTTAGTTTTTGTTTGTAGTTGAATATCTTGTGTTTGCATTTTTATGTTTTAAAGCCATAGTATTCCCTACTACAAGAAATACTTAGGATTGAGTTGTACTCAAGTTAGGATAGCTTCTCCTTAGTTCAATACATACATGTGAAAATCAAACTACAAGCTCACAAGGTTTGTTATATATAGTAGGACTTTAACAAGTTCAATATATTATGATAATTGATGAATGTGAATATTTTGAGGGCCATACCTTCTTCTGCTGAGTCGTGGACCATACCTTCTTCTTACTGGTAATGTCTTTTATCTTAAATGTGTATAAAAATTTAGGGTACATTAAGATTCAGATTACCATTCATCAATTTAGGGATAGGGTTTCAATGTTAAACTTATAAGTTTTAAGTCTTAGTTTTAGGGTTAGGGTTTGATTCTTCACTTTTAGGGTTTTTATTTGTTTTTTCATGTCCAAAATATGTTGAAAAATATACCTTCTGAAGATATTCTTATTGTAATTTTATTGTATTAGTGTTATACCTCCTTCAGGGGTGTTATTGTTGTATTTGGTCATGTAAAAGTCATTGAAAGAGTCAATGTAAACACTCATTGTAAGTTGGGTCAATATAAATTGATAATGTGCTATTGTACTAATTTTATATCATTTTTCTCATGTAGGCTTGGCTTCTAGTTTCTATATCGATTTGGAATTTCAATTATGGAATATTAAGTAATATGTAAAACACGGATTGTGGAAAGAAAATAAAACATCAAGAAAAAAGGATGTAATATCATATTTTCAAAAGCCTTAATCCAATAATCCACATCCTATTCATGCTTCAAGTTCTCTTGAGCAAGGTATCAGTGAGAGATATGTCAACACTTTTGAGAATGCATTTGCAACCCATACAATGAATGGTAGAATACATTCCTCTAGTGATCAAAGTGAGACAAATGCATTTTCATCTGAAATTGGTAGTTCAAATGTTAAAGATTTTTCCTTGCAAGGTGACACAGTGCATTCTCAGAAAAGGAAAATGGGCTAATGGGACATAGGGAAAAAATTCAAATTTGATTGGGTATCAAGATACCCATTTATTGAACAAATACCTCCAGAAAATGAGAATGATACCTCATGAGAAGTTAAATGCATTTCATGTAGTTGGAAACTTGGAAAGTTAGTGAAATTGAAAATGAAGTTAGACACAATAGAAATATCCCATATGGAAATCTCTTATCCAATGTCAACATCTCCAATTTGAAGAGGAATATAATAAATTCTTAATAGATAAGAGAAAACTCTAGGAAAATGGAGAAACCATTACATCTCAATTTGGAAAGCTGATGGAAGCAAATTTGTTATCAAAGACGATACAATTAAGCACCGTATTTCACATCCTATCCAATGGTCTTCCTATGAAAGATTATCCAAAAATAATGAAATATCTATCTTTTATTCAAGTGCCAAATTTTTCATCTTTTCATTGGTCTTTACCGAGTGGTTGGGAATGGGAAAAATATCTAGCTCAAGTAGAAAATGACGATATAAAAGAGAAGATTGCAAATGTTACATTTTTGTCACTATCTTTGGATGAAGTTACGACTATTGATAATACTTCATGGATTTGCATGAGCATTTATATGGTCAATGACCATATCAAGAATTCCTATCTACTTGGAATTCATAAATTAACCAAAAGTTCTATAGCAAAAACTATTTATGAACTTGTTATTGATAGTTTGAAGGAAATTGGTGGTATGGCCCATTCCATGATTGAAAAAAAGTTGGTATGTGTTGGAGCAGATGAAGCATCAGTAATGCAAGGATAAAGGAATCACATTTTGTGCTAGAATGCAACTCTCGGCTTCATCGTATATGCTTAGTATTCATTGTATGGCTCATAGGATGAATCTTGCATCTAAAATAGTGAGCAACGTTTTGTTGGTTTCATGAATTTCTTGTGCTTGAGGTTCATGCATACTTTTGTCGAAGTCCCAAATGATTTTTAGAGTTTTAATTTTTTTTCGATGGTGTTACAAATGGAAAAATATTATTAAAAAATGTTGATACAATATGGATCTCACTGAAGGGACTAGATGAAATACTATTCAATGAATATGCATCCTCAGTAGGGGTAATATGTGAACATCGCTCAAGTATAGAAAAATATCAAACTCTTCTCTTTCTGCTAACTGATATAGAGACATTATTAACATTGGCTGGAATTCTTCCTATGCTTCATGAAATGAATAACCTCATGAAGATGGCTCAGAATCGTATGATGTATATTTTTTAATACACGGGAGCAAGAAAATTAATATGCCTTGCATTAGATAATTTGTATATTATGGAAGAGTCTTTTATAGGTATAACATTTACAAATTGGAGTAATATAATCAATATAGAAAATGATGAATTTTTTTTAAAGTTTGATGAAAAAGGGATGCTATGTATGGCAGTGCGTGGGCATATTGTTCCCTTTTATTATAATGATAAGATAGGAAGATCCACTAAACAATGTCTAGTGTCAAGAGAATGATTTCACAATGGTGTAATTTCAGTGAAACGCAAGCTTATAGAAATTGCAATATCACTATCATTAGAGATAAAAGAACAATTTCCTTGAGATGAATTGTTGGAGGACATGTCTATAGTATACCCTCAATCATTGGAACCATTTTCAATGTTCAAATACTTTAAAGGTTGACTTTATAGAGAAATGCAATATTTTGCAAAGCCATTGTTGTCAAGAGGTCGAGATACAAGGAGAACATATTCAAGGTATTTTAGATTGAGAAAAAATGATAGATCAAGCTCAATTCTTTGCTACAACAATGTGGGAGCAATTTTCTTTGTTGGATAATCAACTAGAATATGGTGCAATTACAAGATTATAGACTAAACTCAGTGGTAGTGAAATCATACGGCAAAGAATGTGAGAATATTTCAAATTAGCGGATTTATGCCAAACCGTTATTTTAAACCACTTATACTATGAAATGTGAATTCAACATAGTTCTCATTTTTCTCTCTCCTAATTTTAGTATCTATTTTGACCTCCGTTTAGAAAAGGGTTGATATCAGTATCATACATTTTCATTTTGAGGCATTTTTTCGGGCCTTGGAATCATCTTTGTAATAAAATATTTTTAATTTATATTTTCAGGTGTGTTTTTTAGAAATTTAACAAAATAACATACAATTAGAAGCAAGTTATAATGAAAAAATATGCATTTTCCAATTTTTTCTTTAAAATAACACATTTTTATGGACAAAATAAGACAATTTTATTGACAAAATTATTAAAAAATGTAGAAAATAAAGACATTTAAAACAAATTTCAATGTATTTTTAGAGATTTTTTGTATAAAGGTGATACTATTTCATATTATTTTCCAAAAAGTGACGATTCACATAAATTCAAGAAAAACTATACCATATATTTGTAAATGACATATAAAAAACATTATATATAGAAATTTTATTTATAAAATAAAGTCCGAAAGTCAAAACATTACTAATATATCTTATCAAAAAGTTGTCAAATTTAACATTTTCTTCAAGACATTAAACTAATCAACAATATCATGCAAGCCAAATTTTTCATCAAAATTGGAATTTTATAGAGCTTGGATTTCTTCATGGACATCAATGTCATCTTCCATTGAGTATTCTATGTCTGCAAGATGCCCAAACTGCTCATTTCCAAACATCCCTCCTAATGGGGGTTGAGGCTCTTTTGACATCTTCACCACAAGTGTTTCACTAAACTCTCATTTCTTCAAACCAACTTCTTGCAATTCATCTAGAAGAACTTGAATAACATTAATTATTTGCTTGATGTAATTGCATTGTAGTGGATCATTATTAATGGATATGCAATTTCTTCACTTCTTTAAGAAGCATGTTATTGTTGCACCTAATCACTAAAACAAACAAAAAATAGTTTAGTCAAATAGCGTAAAGAAGCATACTTAAAAAAATATAATGAAGAATAAAAAAGTAATAAAACTTGAAATATGCTTTCATATGTAATATTATAAATTTTACCTAAACCTGAGAACAAAACTAAGACCCAATCTCCTTATCTTGAAAATGTATCTACGAGATAATTAATCAGCGTTTGTGGCTTTTGATAGATCTTTACAGTCACTCCTTTCAAATCCTTTCCTTCATATGTTAATTTTTTGACCATGGCATTATAACTCAACATCTGACTATATTTTCCTTCACTATTTTAATTTATTAAAACAGATTCATAAGTCTCATCTTTTGTCCAAGTTACAAGATGCATATTTTCAATATCACTGAAAAATGAATCATTGGTGGAGCTACGTTTGCCTATAACAAAAATATATAAAAAATATTAAAAAGCAAAACAAACAAACAAAAATAATGTAAAAAAACTAATGTTTAAAAACAAAAATAAACGAAACAGAAAACAAATAAACTGGACAATTAAACTAAACAAAAATAAAATAGAGTAAAATAAAACTTAAATAAAATAAAATAAAATAAAATAAAATAAAATAAAAGCAACTAAAATAAAATAAACTAAAAAAAAACAACAAAAAGTAACAAATAACAAACAAAAAAACAAAACAACAAAAAATATAAAAATAAAAACAAATAAAACAAAATAGGCAAACATTAACAAGGACCAAGGCAGGGTGTAAAAGGGGGTAGGGAGGGGTGGCGTGATTCTCAAAGGGGGTAGGGAGTGGTGGCGTGATTCTCATAATCATGCCACCACTCGCTACCCCGCCACCACTCCACCTCCACCATCCCACCACCTCCCCTACCTTATTTTACGTAGGAACGGAGATGGATAATGTAAGGTGTGCATTTTATTTTAATTTTTTTTTAGTTTTCTTTAAAACATTTGTTTTTAAAAAATTACTTTTACACTTTGTTTTTATAAAGTTTAAAAACATTAGTTTTTTACATAATTTACTTTGTTTTTTACTTATTTTCTAATTTTTTTTTTTTTTATCTTTAATCTTGTCTCTTTTCTTAATAAGAAAAATAAAAATTTGTCTTAATTTTTTTAGAATTTCCTTTATTTTTATTTAAGTTTTTAAATTTTTTTGGCTACAATTATATGAATCATTTGTTCTTGTATGGTCTAATATATGATTTCATTATGAATCACATCATAGTTTCTTTGATTTTCCATGGTTAGAGTGGTGAAATAGTTTATGATTTTTTTTGTTTAATATACAAGTTTCAAAAAAGTTGTAATTTATCTTTTGAAGAAAAAAATCTTGTTTCCAATTTAGGGGTTTATTTTAAAGTTTTTGTAAACAACAGTATGGGATGTTTAGGCCATGGCTCTATTTTTTACCCCGAAAAAAAAAAACGTGTATACTGGTATCAACACTTTTCTATTTGGCGGGTGTTTTTGGTGTTTTTTAATGCAAATATCATTGTTTTTATGGATAGAGTTCTCGTTCTTAGTATAAAGTTATCATTTCATAGTATAAGTGGTTTTTAGGATAGGTGGAGAATGAGATAATGTTTAGTGCACTATCATTCTTGAAGTCAAAGTTGAGGAACAAGCTTGATAAAAATGTGGATACATACTTCAGATTATATGTAACAAAGAATGAGGTTGACAATATTCCATATGAAAGAGCATTAGATCTTTGGTGATCAGATCATGAAAGAAGGGGAGAAAAAAATATAAAAATATTCTCTAATGAACTTGCTATGGAACATAATGTTTTGGATGATCATAATGATAGCTCATCTGGAGAAAGTTGTGTTCAAAATGTCGAAAATGAGGACCGGGGCCAAAATGTGAATTGGAAAATGGATTTAACCTAAGATTGTATATGATCTAATACATATGAGGGACTCTTGAGACTTATTTTGGTGTAGGTGTTCCATGTACCCTTGCTGGTGATCACTATATGTGAATTTGAGGTTGTGTTTTAGGTAAAAATAGATTCTACATTGTACTTTTTTGTTGTAACATTGATGATTTGAGCTACATTACCTTCATGTAACTTATTTTAAGATTGATAAGTTGATATATATCTCTTATGTTGTCTCTTTCTTGTATGTGACAAGAAAAGACACTGGAATGTGAGAAGCTAGGCCTAGGAGCTATGTCTTCACATAGATAGTGTCCTAACATTAAAGGATAATAATAACTAGTTTGACAACATCTTGTTAAGCAAGAATGGGCTCATTGGAGTACATGAAACCATGTTGGTGTTTAGCGTGAATATATTGACAAAATTTTATGGTTTTTTTATTGCTTTTGTTTGAAGCATTTTTTCGATTTTTTTATTTTGTGTGTATTTTGGTTGAATATTGTGTTAGTCCCTTGAATGCTTCTAGTTCTCATTTGATTCTTGATTCAACCCTTTGTTGTAGCTTGAATCAAGATTGGGTTTAGTCGATTTCCATTGATTCAGGGTTTGAGAAAATATGTTTTTATTACCTTTTAGTTGCATGAATTAATTGTCTTTACTTTTTTTATTATTTTATGTTGATTGTATATTTTCTTTGTAAATACTTATCGTTATTTAGAAAAATAAATGAGCTCTACATAGCTAAGCGAAGAGAAAAATGGTCTGTGCACTAGGTTCCTATGCATTTATTGTAGGATACCTATTAGCACGAGACCAACATTCATCTAATGCAATAATCAATTTGCATAATTACAATGCATAATTGTATTAGCCTCCACGACCACAATTGGATAGTGGAGGCCAATATCGGGTATAATATTAATGTATGATTCTATCAGTTTATCGGTTTGTCAAGATTCAGGTACCCACATGTCTGTTGGACCATTAAGGGACGAGATAACAAGTGGAGTCCTAGGTACCCACTTTCCCTGAATCTAGTCAGTGCAGTTATGTTTCACTAACACCTTCCAATTGTGACTCGTGAGTCTACGTGTTCTATTATTGATGATGTGATTCATGTTATTTGACTAATGTTGTTGTTCCTCTATTTTTGAAGTAGGTTGAAAAGTCTTTATGGTAGAAAGATCGCTATATGTCAATTTGAAGCTACATTTAAGGTAAAAATAGATTCTATATTTTTTGTTTTTCATTATAACATTGATGACAGGGATGATTTTAAGAACCCCCCCTAAATTTATATGTATAAAAAATGGGCGAATCTCTCCGATATATAGGAAAATTTAAAGGTGATTTTATCAATAATATAATATGTATATATAAAAAAAATGGTGAATCTTTGATTTTATTATATAATGTTGGAAAATCTTGGTGAATCTTTTACTAAGTTATAAGATATTGTAAAAACTTGGTGAATCTTTCACTAAGTCATAAGATATTGTAAAATCTTGGCGAATATTGAACTTCATTATAAAAAATTGTAAAAACTGGCGAATCTTTCAATGATTTATAAAATATTGTAAAAATAGAGGGACAATAGCATTAGTCAAATAACATGAATCACATCATCAACAACAGAACATGTAGACTCACGAGTCACAACTGGAAGGTGTTAGTGAAACACAACTGCACTGACTAGATTCAGGGCAAGTGGGGACTCCACTTGTTATCTCGTCCCTTAATGGTCCAGTGGACATGTGGGGACCTGAATCTTGACAAACTGATAAACTTATAGAAATAGACATTATGCTCTATCTTGGCCTCCATTAGCCAATTGTGGTCATGGAGGCTAATACAATTATGCATTGTAATTATGCCAATTGATTATTGCATTAGATGAATGTTCATTTCATGCCAATAGGTATCCTACGATCAATGCATAGGAACCTAGTGCATAGACCATTTTTCTCTTCGCTTAGCTATGTAGAGCTCATTTATTTTTTTGAATAATAATAAGTATTTACAAAGAAAATATTCAATCAACATAAAACAATAGAGATTCAAAAAAGTGAAGACAATTAATTCATGCAACTAAAAGGTAATAAAAGTATATTTTCGCAAACCCTCAATCAATGGAATTGACTAAAACCAATCTTGATTCAAGATACAGCAAATGGTTAAATCAAGCATCAAATGAGAACTAGAAGAATTCGAGGGACTAACACAATATTTAACCAAAATACACACAAACTTCAAAAATTTGTCAAGATATTCCTGTTAAACACCAACATGGTTTCATGTACTTGAATGAGCCCATTCTTGCTTAGCGAAAGTGTTGTCAAATTAGTTATTTATCCTTTAATGTTAGGACACTATCTATGTGAAGAGATAGCTCCTAGACCTAGCTTTCTCAAATTCTAGCGTCATTTCCTGTCACATACAAGAAAGAGATAATGTAAGAGATAAATATCAACATCAATATTAAATTAAGCTGCATGAAGGTAATGTAGCTCAAATAATCAATGTTACAACAAAAAAGTATCCCGTTGATTATCCCATGTTAATCCCCTTACAACAATGTTAATCCCTTCAACATCTGCACACACAATTCTCATGTTTATAGATTCCCATTGATTATGTGGATTGCGATTGCTAAACTCAAATTCAATTCAATATAAAATAAATATTTACACAGATGAATTACTCTTCCATCAGATTAAAACAAGCTAATAGATTATATCTCTAATATTATTCAACTCAAATACTTCATATAGAAAATCACTATGTTTCTTATTTAATTTTATGAGCCTGTCATACAATATAGAGATCGATTTTACCGAGAGAGTTTGTCTCTGTTTTTCTCCAAGGAATTGATAATTTTGAGCCCTTTTCCACTTGAATCTCTATCTTCAACTTCTGTGAGCTAACCCTAGCTCTATTGAGCTACCAAAAAGCTAATTAACTTAAAGGTCATCAACTAAACTAAATACAACTCGAATTCTGCTTCTTTGATCCTATAAATAAGGATGGTCCTATAAAGAAGGAACATAATCCATGATTAACTCAACTAACCAATGACTCACTTGACAAATCACTAACTAGATGCTACAATTCTGGAAATGCTCAACTAACCCTATCGATTACATTTGGAAAAGAATCTAGTATCCTTATCCTCTTTATTCAACCTCTCAACAAAATAAAGCAAATTAGAACATGTGAGACCCTAGGTATTCTTAAGTTCCCTTTCCCTAGCAAAGTCATAAATGAATTTACTCAAACAGTATATGCCCCTGCATCAAACTAACTTGGCACTTGGAGATGGCTTTCTTCCCTTTTTCTTCTGAGCTCTGTACTTGGGTTTGATACTGCCATTGTTTTGGCACAAAAAAACATTTTCAATCATACAAGGGAATTTTTTATCAAATCCCCATGCCACCTTCCCCTCCACTTTCTTTCTCTACTTGAGAAATTTTGCCTCCTAAACATAGGGTTTCATCCTATTACCCCCCCTATTTGCATAGGGTGTTCACCTTATGTTTTCACAGGAATGCCATGCTGATAATTGATTCTTAGATCTTTTGGAAATGGAAAAGGGGAAGATCTTCACTTCTGGCAACATTGGGTCAACTTCAAACCCTAGAAAGCAATTCTGGTTTAGTTTTGGAAGCCATGACAGTGACAAAAGTCATCAAATAGTATAAACAAAGGTGAAAAGTGCATATCTAGGTGGTTCCTCTGGGTTGAATCGACCTCATGGGCATTTCTAGTATGACCCAGCCTCCTAACCGACTTAAACAGTGATCCTAGGAAATTTTTAGGGTCGTTTTGTGGATGTTGTTGCAAGGACAACCACCTAGGAATATTATTTGCTACTGGTCTCCATCAAGAGACTGCCCAAAATCACCTAAATCACACTCAGACTTGGTTTATAGGGTATGGAATTTAACTCAGGCCTATTTTTTTAGGTTTGTTTGCACCCCTTTTGTGGAGAATAAGAGCCTAGAATTCATAAAACTGTTGTAAATTGTTGATTCGGAGGTTAGAATAACCATTATTTGCGCACAAAATGAAGGTTTGAGCCTTTGAGGATGTTGGAGTGCCTAGTTTTTCTCTTTATGTCCATATCCATGCCTAGAATTGTTTCTTAATGCTATTTTAACCCTCAAATTCAATCTAACATTCCTCCAAGCCTGTTTTTTGCCATTTTTCACTTTTCATAAGGTTGTTCATGCCCAAAATTGTATTTTAACCCTCCAATTCGGTCTAGATTTGATAAAACAATGGAAAAAAAAAATTACACTCCACCCTCCATGAAGTCAAAATCTCCTTTAAAAAAATGGGGAAAAAATCCGAATATATCGGGATAAATCGAGAAAAAAATGGGTGAAAAGTTTGACTTTTTTTTCACAAAAAAATCGTCGATCTGAAAATCGTGAGATTTCTCGAAACATGGATAATTTATCAGCGATGTTTGCAACACTGATATCAACTGTGCATATCCATCACAGGCCATCTCTCATGATTACAATATATCTCGGACCATCCAAGGGCCAGTCTTACACTATGTACCCCAAATCTCATGGAGCACCCCCAAACATGGTGTAAACACTTTCAAAGTAACCCAAAAGTTTAACACATAAGGTGATAGACCATCTTAGAGCTTACAAGTTAGAAGAGGGGATATTTGGAAGTGATTTAGCCAAATAAGACACGACCAATACTACTGCATTTAACTGGTAGGATTTTTGTTGTGTAGAACCCCCCAAATTGAAACATTTTCCCATTCAAATCTTGAGCCAAGGATCAAGTGCTTCCGCATGCGAAAGGAATTGGGGAAGCTTTAACCATATACAGTCCAATAAAAGAAACATGTTATTCTTTGGATATTTGAGAGATCTTGTTTATGCTCATAGTAATTTGCACTTGGATTTAAGCAGCATGGCCAGAGATTCAACGAATTCATCTTCTCCATGGTTCAGGCTTGTTCCAACCATAGCAGAAAATTATGATGATATTGGCAATGGTCACAACAGTGAATCTAATATTACTAGTGATTAATCTGATCATGATGGTTATAGTGCCTTTAATACCCCATTTACTCTTGATAATTTCAAGCTTTATGATGTGACAAGTAGGATACATGAACACCAAGATTAAAACTCAATTCCTGATTTGATCTTTTTGAAAACTAAAACACTGAAAGAAGGGGATGAATGATAAAATAAACCAACATAGATCCATCTTAACTCCGTATCTACCAAGTCTCCAAAGTGATCAAATCCCTTGAGGTACAATCATTTTTTAGAGTACAAAGGATTTGATCCCTTTTAGCGCTTGATAGATCTGGAGTTAAGATGGATCTATGCTAGTTGTCCTTGAAATTGATTTAACAAAATGATCAAACTTGTATAATTTAGAAAGAAAAGCAAGATACCAAACTTTCAAACGAAGGCTAACACGGGATGTCACAATGACCTATTTGGATAAAACATTAAACAAACTTCAAATGCATAATGGTCTGTTTTAGATCAAAAATTCAAGAAAACTCCATATGTCATTCCTAAAGTCTTGGTGGTACTTGTACAATCAAAATGAATTCTCTGCTAATTATTAGGAAATGGAGTCGGCACATTTAGTGTAAGCACTAAAGTAATGAGAAGAGCATCATCAGGAGATTGTCACTACTCGCTACTAATTGAGACACTAACCTACACTCGAAATCCTCAGATAGAATCAGTTGTATGTACACAACAAAAGCAATAGCAAGTGTCAAATCAAAACCCACCTGTTGTTGGTTATAAAAAAAATCAAAGCATGACAAAACCATGAAGTTGATTCAAAATTTTAGGATCACAATATTAGGATTCTAAACAGAGGATGTTTTACAAAGATCTACTCTTGAATGCAGTCTACGCCTATCTCTAAATCTAATTTTCACCATTTGAAATGACTTTACAAAATTCTTGCCAACTACATTGAGGAAAACTGGTCACTCTAAATCAATGATGATGAGACCCCTGTAAGCAAATTGAATTTACAAAATATAGAAATAAAGCCACCATTTTACTTCTCAATTTAATGAAATGACCTGAAAGACAAGAAGTTAGTAAAACCTACAAAACAGCAAAATCTAGGCATAATGTGAAACTCTCCAAAGGTCTGTAGTATAGTAAATAATAATGTTCCCCAACAAATCAGAACTACAGTAACAGAAGCTCACTTAATGGGAGTAACATTGGAGCTGACCATTATTTTGCAGGTGTACATGCATGGGATAATGATGCCAAACAAATTAAGGTTTCTGGTTGGCTACAAACAACTAATGGTCCTCTAGGTGTTATGGAATTCCTAAGATAATTCTAAGTATATATTCAGTTTTTTTACAAAAGCACTAAACAGAGAGGATATAAATGTTTATATTAGAAGGACTGACATGTCATATCATAAGTTTAGAGTCTAGACCATGTTGAAGGATTATGCTATGGGAATGTTAATTGCCCCAGTGAAACTTTGCAATGCCGCAACAACTTTCCACGTTGATAGGATTTGTTTCCATACAACTTTCATCAAAACCTAGTGTAAATAGATAAAGATGGAGGTTGGGAAGTCGACCGCCTCTTTAAATGCTCCACCATAATGGTTACGAATACGGGAGAGTTCAAGCTTCAACTTTTCTAGTTCAGTCATTATGTCCTATACAGATTGCAAAGTGTATACTCAGTTCATGGTAAGGAAAGACCAAGAAATATCTTGTGTTCAAGTCACCCCAAAACAACTCACAGTTAAACAGGACAGGGTTGAAAAAAAATTATGGTATAATTATGTTAAACAGAACATGGTTGAAAAAAAATGATGGTATAATTGTGTTAAACAGAACAGGGTTGAAAAAATGAAAAAAAATGATGGTTTAATTGTGTAAACATTAACGTGGATTGATTTTAATTGCTTATTGAGAGCAGGGTTTAAAAAATATAATGGTATAATTGTAAAAATATTAGGGTAGATTCATTTTAACTCCAAAGATATTAAATATTGAGAATGATAACAAATAAATTGAAATGCAATTTCTTGGTGCTTAAAAGATATTAAAGAACATATTTGAGCTTGAAACAGGTATAATATTGGGTAGGACTCAGGAGTGAAGGTAGACACGGTGAAAAGAAATTGAAATGCAATTTCTTGGTGCTTAAAAGATATCAAAGAACATATTTGAGCCCGAAACAGGTATAATATTGGGCAGGAGTGAAGGTAGATATAGTGGATTATGTGTGAATGTGTTATTTTGTGCCAGTGGCTTTTGTACCAGCCAGTAGACTCCGGTCTTGTGGAAAATGTTTGGGAATAAAAAGAAATTAAGATGCAAATCTTTGGTGCTTAAAAGAGATCAAAGGACATACTTGAGCTGGAAATAAGTATAATATTGGCCAAGAGTGAAAGTATACACAGTGGATTATGTGGCAATGCATTATTTTGTGCCAGAGGCCTCTCCACCAGCCAGTAGACTCTGGTCTTGTAGAAATTGTATGGGCTGTGATACTTGTGGTTCTGAGTTGATAGTGAAAATTTATATTCCTAGTTAAGTTTCAGTGGAGAGTATCTAGTTAGTCCCCTTCTTGAGTTGAGGCCCTGCACACCTAGTTTTGTGTTGGTTGGAAGGAAAATCACCCATAGTTGGCAACTTGAAGTTGAAGTCTGGTTTGCACCAGTGACAAGATGTTGGTCTTCATCAAGGTGTTTGGAAAATATAAATTAATGATTAATGTTAAGCATTTACCGTCTTTTTCCCTGCTAGTTAGTTGTTACATTTATCTGCTTATTTGTTTAGAAATAGAATGAACGAATGTTCATTACTCTTTTTAGGTGCTAAAAGTAAAAATAATGAGTTTTAAAACCCTAGCTATAGTTGCCTAGATTCTTGAGTTGAATTTAAATGACATCCTCCAGCATGAACAAGAACTCTACCCACTCTGGCAACAGTGATGCTACACCACCAGAAATGGAGCCTCTTAAACAAACTAGGAGCTGCACAGTGTACCTCTTGAAGGCTCAAGAACTCCCAACCTTGTCTACCCACCTAGACATTACTGATAGATAGTGCCACTTCCCATTTAGAATCTCTCAGCGTGGCATTAGCCAAAGCTTTCCTTTTTGTTTATGATGTGAGGTTTTGTTCAGATAAACAAGACCTGTGGAAATTGGCATAGTAAAAGGCTTTTGATTCCTACTAAGAGAGTATGTTGGCATCTAGGATGAATGATATCCTCATGAAACAGTTGATGCATTCATCTATGAGCACACCTACATCAACATTACTCATATTCCATGACAAATATGAGGCTCATTCATATATGAGACTCTGCTAGAACTTAGAAGTAGAGTATTTAAGCAAATATCCTTCTATCAATTGCATTGTATTCAACGAGACTGATAGAACTTAGAAGTAGTGTGTTGAATCAAATATATTTCAATCAATTGCACAGTATGCAATGACTTCCATATTTTTAAGCAAGGACCATCAACAACTTAAATAAGAATTTGTAAAGTTTTTTTTGTTTTGTTTTGGTTACATTGAGTTTGTTAAATTCTGTTAATTATACAGTGTTACATTTGCCTGAGATGTTATCTACTTGTTGCTTCAAAGAAAAAGTAGAATTATTTAACATGTATCCATCAAGGACAACAAAATTGTGAAAACTTGTGACAAAAAAGTTGATGCAACAAAGACAAGCAGCTTCATCTAAAATACCTCCAACTGATCACAACAAGATGCTGACACACAAAAGCGGGCCATGCTTATGGTTCACAAAATACTCGATACATGTGGTTGTGGTCATGGTTATAGTTCACCAATTCCTCAATAAAAAGAACGAAAATCAGCAAGAAAGTAGAAGACTCCAAAAAATTTAAAACCCTAGATACTTGGAGTTGAATTTCTAAGTGACAGCCATCTCAACATTTCCATTGCAGGGCTCCAGTGTGACCAAGAACTTTATCGACTCTGGTCATAGTGATGTTGCACCACCAGAAATGGAGCCTCTCAAACAAACTAGGAACTGGGCAGTGTACCTTTTGAAGGCACCCAACCTCATCACTCATTTTTACAAAGCTTATGGACAGAGCACAAATTTCCACAAACTGCCAATAAGAACAACAATCCATAGACAATCTAATGAGTAAGAGCATCAGCACCACATTGCTTTCATGCTGCACTACCTACATATGTCAGTATATTTACCATATTTCGTTGTAAAGCATCAAATATGGAAGGTTATGCTAAGAATGAAATCAACAAGAAATAGGTTGCTAGCAGATTTGTGACAAACCTTGATTTTTGACTTTAAGCTAAAAATAATAATGACAACATAAAATACCATGGTTTCATCAATTGAATACAGGGAGAAGGTAAACAGAGTTCAATTTTTGTTGGAACTTAACCCTAAATTTTTTGTTAGAACCTAATCCGTTAGGGTTTGGTAAACACAGGTGCAGATCAACACTCCAATCACTAAAGCTACTTAGGCATCACATGCAACAACCCATCAAAAGTCCCAGTACACTTCAATCACTGAAGCAAGGGAATCACACCAACTAGGATCCTTCAACAGATCCCTCTCACAGGCAGCAGCCCACTCCATACACAGATGCAAAATCTCAGACACTATGCCCTAAATTTCTAATACCATGTTAAAATTACAATACATCATGATCAAATTAGGAAAAATTCCTTAAAAAGCTGGAGACTTAACTAACTCTCAAAATTATTGTTACTACTATATCTGAACACACATAGGTGAATTCAAATGAACATAAAACTAGACAGTAACTCAGAACAGTGTAATGTATGTACTAATTCTACATAAAGCAGTGCTCTGCAAATTATGACAACAAACAAATTTCCTGCATTTAATCACACATTAATTCTCTGTGACTTCCAACAGAAAAATACAAAGAATTATATAACCCGTGATTACAGTGGTGTGGAATGTCTCTCTTTTATAGAGTAGGTGAGAACATGAGACACAATGAATGTAGACCACCCAGGGGTGTTCTCTCCAACAAAAGACAAAACCCTAACCCCAAGATAGCATGTGCTATCATGGAATGGTGCACCCAACTATATGAGTTCTCTTCCTAAGATAGCATGCCTCAATTGTAGAAGAAAGAATCTTTGTGCATGCATCTTCTGCCTTGGAAACAGTGCCAATTCTAAAAATTGAATCAGCCCCTAAAGGTCTAGTGCATAAAACTTGATGAACATCTCAACTCAGCTAGATCCACAAGGACGGCTCTTCTTTGAAATCTTAATTTCAAAAGCACATATGATGATATTGTGATGCTAATGGTATTTGTGGATAATCTTACCATCATAGGTAATGAGGTCAATGTAATTGAAAAAGTTAAATATTATTTATATTTCTTTTAACATCACTGATTTAGGACTCCTACATCACTGCTTAGGTGTAGAGTTTGAAATATTGACAGTTGTGTTATGGTATCATAATTCTAGTTTGCCAAAATATTTTTGGATATAATGGTCATAATTAGAATTTGGACTTCATAATTAAGACTTACACCTAATAATGACTTAGTAACAATAATAATAATTTATTTTTAAGGTCACTGCCAAGCGAGACCCCAATTTGGTGTTTGAGACCCCCTTGTTTGTGGGACAAGGGACCTGCATTTGCACAACAATTTAACTACTAAAGTCTACAGAGGTGTATATATCCTACCCCTCTACGGATTTGAACATGTGACCTCCTAGGAGGAAACACATACTCTTAACAGTTAGGCCCACTCAGGCTGTACTAACCATTAGGCCCACTCAGGATGTAGTAATGAGTTATTTAATGTAGTATTTAAATGGTTATAACTTATGTATTTGGGAGGGGTACTCAAACTCAAAGTGCACATCCTTTGACCCTCCACCCAATTGGATGCTACTCAGTGGTTTGTATCTTTCTTCCTGGTGCAGTGGATAGGAGGCACCTAGCGACATGCAAAGTACAACACCATTTTGACACCTAGGCTAGTGAGACTCTGGGGGGAAGCACAAACCCCAACCATGAGAACCAAGAGAGGATTTTGTATGAGACTCCAAGACAATTCATGCCTGACCAATAGGCTGCCTCACTCCAACAAATCTTGGCATCAATTCATCTCTTTTAGACAAAGAGACGATCTCTAGTCTAGATCTAACTCCTCTAGCTAGATTTCTATATAGAGATTCTTTCCATCAGTGTTGGATGATAGGAGAGATTCACATTTGATTTCAGAGGAGGACCCATTCTCTGCTCAGTCCAATGACATGCACTTGGAGCGCTGAGGCTCTCTTGCATTCAGTTCCAGAGCATTGCACTGAGGCTCTCTTGCACTCGGTTCCAGAGCACTGAGCCCATTTTGTAATGATTTGTTTTGTTTCATGCTTTTATAGGAATGATATCTTCCACTCCCACTTTGTTTTGCTACATATGTACAGAACAGTCTTGGTGACCTACTTTTGGTCATTTATTGGACATTAATACACTTATCTTCTCCTACTATGTAATGAGACATTGTATTATACCTAATATTGAATTAATCCACTCTTTTCATTTTTATGTGTATTCTTCTCCACACTTGTGTGTGTAAATCTCACATGGCATCGGAGACATGGTGAAAAGAAGCCGAAGAAGAAGCGGTTGGAGTTGAGGTATTACTTTCATTAGAGAAGGCACTAAGGAACTGCAATCATAGACATGGATAGATAGAGGCAAACTAATCTTTGAGGTATTTAATAATTGATTTGTGGTTGATCAGGCTGAATGGATGTTTGTAAAGTTAAAAATAATAATAAAAAAATATGAAAGGGATTGTGAAACAAGATAATAATAAAAAATGTGAAGTATTTTCTTGTGTAAGGCACAAGGATTGAAGGCACAGAGGTTGGCAAGCCATTTGCGAACAATTGTTAGAGATGTTGTGAGGTATAGCCACCAGGATTTGACCTCTTGTGTGAAGAATCATGTTCTAATAGGAGAGTTGCCACTGAAGTTGGCTCCGTGGTGAACGGTGCTAGAACATGGGGAAGAGTTGCATTGTGTCATATCCGTTGAGAGCCACTCTATTAGAGCCATGAGACATTGAGATAAAGAGGGTTATTTATGCCCATTTGGTGTTGTGAGAGTGGGGTCCTGTGAAATGAGCCATCGTGTTGGGGTTGAGTGGAAGTAGTTGTAGTATCAATCCCGTGATATAGAAGAGTAGTCGTGGGTGGGGTTTGTGGTTGTCAAGATCCTTTAGTAGAGAAGAGTCATTGTGGTTTCAAACTTACAATAAAATAGAAAATCCACCAACCTGCCAAAGAGATAGGGTTGGGGACAAGGAGAGTCTAGTTTGACCGTAGCAGAGGAATCAAGGCAAAGAATCAAGAAACCTATGGGCGAGCCCACAAAATTGAATCAGAGTTGGGGCCAATTTGGTGAAGACTTGAGACAAATATTGTAATTTTGTAAGCCTGCTGCTCATTATATATATATATATAAGAATTCCAGAAGAGAGATTTGTTCAAAAATATTTTCGGCATAGAAATTTGAATATGTTTATGAGATTTCTAAGATTTGCAGATGCTTGGAAAAGTTTGCTTGTAAACAGTACTTTTGTGTCTAAAATTTCCTAGATGCAAAGTATTGGATTTGTAGTTAATTTATTTGATAGAAGTAGGGTTTGTAAAATGTCAAGTTACAACAATAGAGAGAGATAGGCCCTTTTGAGAGTCTGCTTTGTGAGTTTAAATTCCTTGAAAATTGTTAGTTTATCCCATATAATGTTTTGGATGGAAACCAAAAGTTTAGTGGACATATTTTTAATTTGTGGAAATAGAGGAGGCTTGCAATTTTTGCATATATATGTTGAACAAATTTGTATTGGGAAAAGAAGTGTGTAATCATACCAATGTGAATGCCCAAGTGGATTATCATCCAAAGAATCAAGAGGTTGTTATGCTAATTAAGCTCTCGGTAGCAAATGAGATAATCCTTGAAATTCAAGATGGTAATGATGCATTTTTCATGTAGAGGAATCTATGAGACATGCATGAAACCTCAAATAAAGATAGAGCTTACTTCCTTAAAAATCTATTATTTTCAATTAAAATGGAGGAGTTTGACTCCTTGCAAGATCATCTGATGAAAATTAATGATACTCAAGATCAATTAAAATCAATTGAAAGGAAAATGAAAGAAAAAGATATGGTGGTTATAACTTTGAAAATTTTACCTGCTTTCTATGCAAATTTTATTGAAACCTTGAACATTATTATTATTGATAAAGATCTGATATTTGTTCTTGCAACAAGATAGAGGGAAAACGCAGTCTGGGAGTAGCAGTGGGAATGGGGAGTCTGAGGTGGCACTTGCAACAAAATTGAAGAGCAAGGACAGCTAAAAAAGAGGAGGATAATGGAAATAAATTTTCCCAGTCAACTAAATATAGAAAAACTTGAGACTGAATAACAAAGAAAGGAAGGCTTCTTGTGTTGTATAGAGAAACATAAAGAGTGCCAAGAATTGTGCTAGTTGAAACTTTAGAATAACATCCAATGATAACCTCTTAGTTGATGTTTTGGGGGCTTTAGTAGCTTGAAAATTTGACACTTTTTCCTCATGGACGGCCTCATAGCCCAGTACGGACGTGGAATTCTATAGCAGAACAACCTAAAGTTGGGAGGAAATCAAACTCCCCATAGTCAACTGCATTGGAACATTTTTTTATTAAAGAAAAAAAAGTTAAGTTTATTTCCCTCTTTCTTATTCTAAAAATTGTTCTGTGTGAGGAATAATTTCAATTTATGATCTTTGGAATGTGTGGATTATGTTCAAGGCAAATGAGTAGAAAGTTTATGCACAGAAAATTGAACATACATTGATGTACTTTTCTTTATAGTTGTAATAGAAATTTGACCAGATGGTATTTGTAATGGATTATATTTGGAAAACTTATTATGCATTATTATTGTTGGCCTTGCTAATAATCTTCACATTATGATATGATTAGAAATGTGAACAACCTACAAAATGGTTAACTAGAGTTCAACAAATTTTGTGGACATACTCTGTAATTTTTCCTTTAATCTTGTTCCTTGAATTTGAATCTATCAACTACAACACTTATGATTTTGATTTGACTTTCACAAAACTATGAATGTGGACAAAATAATATTATGAGTTAACCACCTGTTGTGCACCTAATTTGGGAATCTACAGGGTATGTTGCTGTAATCTATATAATGTATGCTTCCCGTATGTGTGGCTATATGATATTGGTTGAAGTATTGGGTGAGTGGATCATAGAAAAAACACAAATCCTATAATAATACATGTTGAAACCACACACTCAACCCCTTTCATTATTGTAATGATATGGTTAAAACCCTTGTTACAGGCCTCTTTGAATTAGATAGGTCCCATGAAGTGAGGCAGAGTATAACCATGATACTTACTTCCATACGTAGAGAAAGAAGAAATGGACTGATGGGTAGACCATTTTGTGTCCTACTTGTGAATCTTGGATAATTTGGAATGATGGACTTGGGATTTCTAATTGTTGGATACTTAGATAATTTTAATCTTATACATTTTCCAAAAACTTAAACCATGACATAACCAAATCCAAGTCAAGTTTGTTTTTCCCTTAGTCTTCAATGACAAACCTCATATCAAGTCCTCTGGTACCTTCTCTTTCTCTGATTTCTTAGGGATTGGCATGAAATTATACACCAAATTTCAAAAGAATAAAAAAAATCACTTGACAGTATCCTGTAGGTATATCTGCAAGCTGGACGGATGGGTAGACCATTTTGTGTCCAGCTTGTTAATCTTGGATAATTTGGAATGATGGACTTGGGATTTCTAATTGTTGGATACTTAGATAAGTTGAGTCTTATACATTTTCCAAAAACTTAAACCATGAGATAACCAGATCCAAGTCTCTGATTTCTCAGGGATTGGCATGAAATTATACACCAAATTTCAAAACAATAAAAAAAATTACTTGACAGTATCCTATAGGTATATCCGCAAGCAACATTAGAGTGATAAAATTACCCTCTTAAGACCACCTTCACTACCTTCCTGAATAGTCAACGACAATGATTCCTGGATCAGTTCCTTTGAATATTAATGAGGAAAGTCTAAATGATTCAAACATGTATGGCAGATGGTCTAGAGATCCACATGATTTATGGTATTCAAACCTCTGAGGACTAGATGTGCACTTGAAAGTTGAAACCCCATCTGGATTACCAAAGAACCCTAAGTGCATAACTCTTTACTGCGACCCTTCCATTAAAATCATCTCCAAGATAGTTTGTTAACATTATTGGATAGGATACAAATCATTCCCTATCAGTTTAAGGTAACTTTGTCATATTTTGAAGATTTAAGCATAAGATTCACAAGTACATTCACTGTTGAGTTAACAACCCTGTTCAAGAAGTTGCTAGGTTTATGGCTTCAGGATTATCTTTATTAAAAGTCAAAATGGAGACAGCATCATGTATATATTTAATGTTTCAAAGCTATAACAGAAACATTTATGTGGCTTTGAATCCCTACTAATAAAGAAACACCTATTAGAGGTCAGTTATCACATCTAGATTAGGGTGGTTCAAAAGCACAATCTTGCATCTGGTTGCATTTGAACTAAAGGGCAGTACAAGGTGGATTCATAGCATCTGCTTATTTTTATTCCACTGTGTTTGGTAGTGAATGATAATTTAAAAACTACATATCAGACTTTATTTACAGACATATATTGTTGGACAACCTAGGTAAATGAATGACATTTTATTTTATATTCATATATTTTGGGCAATGTATACTGTTTGGCACACTGAATGTAATTACATTTTATCACTGATTACTGTTGTTGTATTAGCACTTGGCTACCACACTTATAGTCTTATATACCCTCATTTGTATGTTAAAGCTTGTATATGAATGGTATGTAAGTTAGTTGCGTGCATAATAAGGTTTCATTGAATGTTTTCTACTTGAATTGGATACTAATACCGTGGCTACATAGAAAAGAATCCCACATTTATCTATCACAAGGCACTGGTCACTTACATTTTGTATAGGACATATCTGTTGTTGTCATATTATTGAGTTTTGGCCTCCGAAACTCATTCTGATCTTCTGCTAGCAAAGCTCATGGTTCAAGCGTAACTCTGTAGGAACCACATTCTCACCATTTCATGCTTCAATGATGTGGGTCGCCCACTCATGATTTTGCTTCTAAAAGTCCCCATGGGGATCCAGTACACTCTTGAAATCACCTCACTCATGGGGAATGAAGGGTTACTACCATATTTTTATCTAGAGAGATGAATGATAAGAGCTATAGCGATGTCTACCTAGAGGGACGAAAGATTGAGCAAAATAACTATAGGGATGAAATTACTAAATTGACATCTCTTAGGTGAAAATTTGTCATGAGTGTTCCACACAGACCTGATGGTAGGCCTAATTGAATTTCTCAAATCTAACTTTGCTACTAATAAAGAAACACCTATTAGAGGTCAGTTATCACATCTAGATTAGGGTGGTTCAAAAGCACAATCCTGCATCTGGTTATGTTTGAACTAAAGGGTAGTATAGGGTGGATTCATAGCATCTGCTTATTTTTATTTCACTTTGTTTGGTAGTGAATGATCATTTAAAAACTACATATCAGACTTTATTTACAGACATATATTGTTGGACAGCCTAGGTAACTGAATGAAATTTTATTTTATATTCATATATTTTGGGTAATGATAATGTTTTACACATTGAATGTAATTACATTTTATCACTGATACAGCCGCCCAATACCACACAGTCTTTTCTCTTATCAGCCGCTACAAGGCATTGAAAAAAAAAGAAGGCAGAGGTAATTGGATCTACTCAAGGACTAGAAAAACTGAGTAGATCACACCAATAAACTAATTCATGATAGAGAAGTACAATGGGTGAAATTGTGAATGCCTGCCGAATATCGGACTCATCCTCGTTCAGATCAGGATCAAAAAAGGGTAAATTTTATAGGCTGCATATTTATTTGTTTGTTGCCTATATTGGGACACATGCAAAATATTTGTCAACTCAACAATGCAAGAAGATACAGCATAGGAGGAGGATATTTCCTATAAATTCAACGCCAACTACTACAAGTGTGGTAAACAATTTATTAATGTATGATATGTAATATCTAGGAGGGGCTAGGATGTAACGAAAGTTAATAATCAATCACGGTGAAGTACAGTGGGTGAATTCCTGCCGAATATCGAACGAGTGTGAATTGTGTGATATTGAACGAGTGTGAATCGTGTGTTGTTCTGAGACTAGAAAAATTCCGTGATGATTCAGCTTCAACCTTCTACTATAAACCAAAGAAAAAATAATTTAAAGAAGATTCAAGAAACTAACCTGTAAAAATCCTGTAGATAGAAGAAACCTTGTGAAATTGCTTTCCACGAATCCACTCAGCCACTGTAAAGACATGATTTGCAATTTAAATCAAGCTTGGTGTTGGGCCTGACTCTTGCACCATTATATAGGTAAAAAACATCCTCACTTGAATAAATTTATCCATGTTTTTCGGACCAAATCCAGTAAAAAACTTCCCCAATTGATTAAATCTCCAAGTTTTACTCAAATAATTATCCACAAACCCAAATTCATGACGAACCATGTCCAATTTACCCCAATCGAGGTCAAAGTAAGACCAGTTTACCCAAATATCCATAAATCCTGGCAAAATACCAAATTTTTAAAGCGAAATACCAATTTTTCAACCTATTATTCATAAATCTGGCGAACCATCTTCATTTCTCCTCCCAATCGAAAAAATTCGGGCGAATGTGGGAAAATATCTCCTCCCAATTAGAAAAATTTGGTGAATGTGGGCAAATATCTCCTCCCAATTGGAAAAATTCGGTGAATGTGGGAAAATATCTCCTCCCAATTGGAGAAATTCGAGCGAATGTGGGCAAATATGAGTATTTTCATGGGCTAAATTTCATTTTACAGTTTTTCCCTCTTTCGGGATGAAGGCAATTTAACTTGGGCCAGCTATATATAAAATAAATAATGGGCTAATTTATTAAATAAAATAAAAACATTTTAATATAAAAATTCGCCCACCTTTTTTTGGGTACCCCTTAAAATTCGCCATTGGGCTAAAATTCGCCCTTAAAATCATCCATGATTGATTATTGGGACTGCATTTCCTTGATGTTAGTTATTTAATATTGATGTTTTAATATTTAACTATTACATTGTCTTTTTTTGTGACAGCAAATTAAGTTGGAATTTGACGAAGTTGGGGCCTATCTTTTCACATATATAGTGTCCTAATATTAAAGGATAAATAAATAATATAACAAGGCTGCCGCTAAGCAAGAATGGGCTCATTCTAGTACATGAAATCGTGTTAATATCTAGCTTTGTACCTTGGAAATTTTCTATGGTTTGCTTAGTGTTTATGTTTGTAGTATTTTGTCGATTGTGGAAGTTTGGGTTTATTTTGGTTAAATATTGTGTTATTCCCTTGAATGCTTCTAGTTCTTATTTGATGCTTTATTGAACCCTGTGTTGTAGCTTCATTGGTTTCATTCGATTTCCTTTAATTTAATGGTTTGAGGAAATATGTTTTTATTTCTTACCCGGTTGATGCATTTCTTCATTTTCTTTTCTCTTCCAAATTTTTTTGGACTCCTTCTTAGCCATATATGGGAAACTTCCTTTAATTGAGGGATTTCTTGACTTCCCGCAGTATTGAACTTTGTGACCTAATACATCAAAGGTGTAGCATTTTACAGTGTAACAGAATCTTGCAATATGTCCTGCATGATTGAATCTCCAACATCTTAACAAGTTCTTGGAATTTCCAAGATGTTATCTTGCATAGAATTTGTATTCCAAAGCTCTATGTTAGTCTCTTAAAGTCTTCTAGTTCTCATTTGATTCTTGATTTAACCCTTTGCTTTAGCTTAAATCAAGATTAGTTTTAGTTGATTTCCATTGATTCAGGGTTTGAGAAAAGATGTTTTTATTACCTTTTAGTTGCATGAATTAATTGCCTTTACTTTTTCGATTCTTTTATGTTGATTGTATATTTTCTTTGTAAATACTTATCGTTATTCAAAAAAATAAGTGAGCTCTACATAGCTAAGCAAGGAGAAAAATGGTTTATGCACTAGGTTCCTATGCATCGATCATAAGATGCCTATTGGCATGAGACAAACATTCATCTAATGCAAGAATCAATTGGTATAATTACAATGCATAATTCTATTATCCTCCATGGCCACAATTGACTAGTGGAGGTCAAGATCGGGCATAATGTCTGATTCAATCATTTTACTATGACTATGTTTACCCCTCTTGGACAACCCGTGATTGTTTAGAACCCTCATGTGTAGGATGTGACTATTGGTGACTATCTTTGACCTCCCTCTAGCTAGGTGTGATTGTTCTTGGCCTCCTCATATCTAGTCGTGACTGTATTTGACCTTCTCTAGCAGGAAGTGACTATTTTGGGAGCCCTTATGGGCTGAAAGGGACTGTGTTGGACTCCTCCTAACTATTTGTGACTATGATCTACCCTTCCTAAGTGGTTGTGACTATGTTTGATGTCCTCTTCGCAAGACATAACTATTTTTCAACCTTCTAGGGATGGGTTGTGGACTGTAACAATCCTTTCATCTAGGTCATTGACTATATAATCCCTATATGGATGAACTTGGGATTGTGGTGGCTCTTCCTAGTTGGGATGTGTATGTTTGAAACCTTTAGCGATGGTCTATGTCATATGACTGTGTTAAGTTTGCTAGAGGGTGCCTAACTATGTTTGGGACTAAGTATATCTGCTGCTAGGATCTTCACTCATGGTGACTGGGATATCTTGTTATTACTGTATGTTCCTGACCTAACCCAACTGCAATCTAACCCTATATTTCTCTCAAGGTATTTATTTTGGTAGCTTTTCCTTATAGTGGCAAGAGTTGCTTCCAAAGACGTATGAGTTTAAGGCTGATCCAAACCAGATATAAAGTAGCAGTGTTATTGTTTATTAATTATTGTTCATTAGTTTATTGTACTATTGCTATTATTTATGTTTTGTAAATTAGAATTGTTAAATCATCTCAAGGACCAACTTTAACACAGTGACCATTGGAGTGTTAAAGTTGAAAGAGATGAAAATTATGTTTTGTATTTATTACAACAGTATTGTTCTATGAATGGAAATCTAAGCTATGAATGTAAATATTCACCCCACAAACCCCTCTTATAATGTTAAATGCTCCTCCCTACCATTTCCATGTTGATCATATCCTAAAAGCGTTGCATTCCATGAGACCGTATTTCGCTCTGGCACTTGGTCAAACACTTTACATGCATCCTTCAAACACCCACATTTAGAATACATGTCTACAAGATCCATTTGGATTTGCTTGGATATGAAGGCATTATTAAGGCCACTGCCATTTGGTATTGAGACCAAAACTTGAGATATAACAAATGAACTCAACATTTGAAGAAGCCTTGAACTCATATTTAACAAGTAGAGTGCCATTCAATGTGTTTTATAAATCAATGAAAGATTCGCCAAGTCTTTACAAAATTTTATATTTCAATAAAATATTTGCCAAGTTTTTACACTATTTTATAATTCAGTGAAATATTTGCCAATACTTTACAATATCTTATAATTTAGTGAAATATTCACCAAGATTTTACAACATCATATAATAAAATGAAATATTCGCCAAAAAATTATATATACATATTATATTATTGCTAAAATCGCCTTCAAATTTTCCTATATATCGAGAAGATTTTCCCATTTTTTATACATATAAATTTGGGTGGGGGGGGGGGGGGGGGGGAGGTTCTTAAAATCATCCTTGGATGAAGTAGAAAGTAGAACAAAGAAGGAAAGAAGGAAAAGCTAAGGAAAAAAAGCTAAAGCAAGAAGGAAAAAGCAAAGCATTAAAGCAAGGAAACTTTATCCATCCATAGGGTGCATTAGAATCTCTAGATTCATTAGCAATCCATACTTAGTCTATAAAGGAATGATTGTGCACCCCTATCCCACCTTTTGACAGTTTGAGAATCGAATTGAGAGCATTGTGCAACTCAAGACTTGGGAGATGTGCCCTTAGTCAAGCTGGGAGATGTGCCCCTACTTCCATTGAGGGGATGAAGACATTAAATATTCATCATTGAGTTTATTTTCAGGTTATTGATCAGATCCAAGATTTTTCCAGTAGGTTTAAGAACCCAGCGACCCAAATTCTCCATTTCTCAAGTGAATAGTGTTTCCAATTGCACTATATTGATGTAATCATGATAAAGATTGTTTCCTAAGCTATATATGAGATCTATTTCGAATTATTTATATTTTCTATGATGTAATGAGTCTTATATTAAATTTATATGGCATTTCTAGTTTTTTTGACTAGCTTACTCATGATTTAATTCGACCTTGTCTAGTTTTCCATGAGATATTGACTAGTTTTGTTGTACTGAGCATAAATCAGCCTCACTGTAACGCTTTATCTTCATTTCATTTCTAATAGAATCCTGAAACACTAATATATTGATTCCATTCCAAAACCAAGCAACTTGTAACCATCTCCTACTATTTTGGAAGGCCAGAAGTCGAACCCAAGGAGCTTCCCACACAACTAGTTTCACTAGTGCAAACCATAGAGCTTCTCAAATCTATTTTAGACCTGTAAAAAATTACTAATACTAATTTATAACTTCATATCATAGTTATGAAGGCCTCCTTAATACCAATCCTTTCACCATTGGTTGTTGGAGATTAAACTGTAAAGGTTTTAGTTTGCATACATTGGAACTCCCAAGAACTTAGAATTAGAATTCATCCTGGCTGATGTTTGAAACCTGAAAGGACCCAATAGATTGTGCATAAAAACCTAAACATTCATGATCATTCCCTTATCTTGTTAATCTTGCTGAATTATCTTTTTGCTCACTCTTTTAGCTTGAAATCCCCCTGCCCATTAGCTTGTTTTGAAATATTCTTATGCAGAAGAGTTAATGATCTATTGAACATGATTTGGATCATTACATGTGGTATCAGAGTATGTTCCTCTAAAATTGCTCAGGTGTTCAATCATGAGTCATAGAAGAGATCCATATACCAAGAAGAAATACCCCTTAGGGGATGATTCAGATGGCATGGATTCTACTGAAGCAAAATTCCAAGGAGAAAGTGAAAGACATCGTGTGGATGGAAATGGCGAGATCCAAAATCTGATTACAAGTATGATGCAAGGATTTAGAGACATGACCCATAACATCATCCTATCCGGAAAAGAAACCAAATAATTTCTTATTAAGCATTTGTAGAATAACAATGGCGAAGGAAGCAACCACAGGTCACCACATGCAAAAAGGAAGAGCCCTAAAGGGTTTGTATTTTCAAATAATGGGCCTCATAATCATCCTACCGAATTCACAAAATAAAATTCAAGTCAATATAGGACTACTATGCCCAATTTCCTTGATGATAAAAGAGAAGAGTTGGAGATCTACAATGAAAACATTGTTACTATGGAGGACAAGCATGCTAAATATATCACACTGAATGAAGAATGTTGAAGGGATTTGACATTCAAAGAGTTTTGTGATCTCTGATACAAAACCAATCCAAGAGGTGGATTTCAAAATCATAATCAGGATTATGGGCTAAAGAATGTTATTGGAGAATTTCTATGACCTACTTTGATGGCTCATCAAAGTGCATAGCTAGCTCATGTATCCAAAATCTAGATACATACTTTCAGTTAAACCCAATGGATGAGAGGGAAGCTATAAAAATGGCCACTCTACATTGGGATGGAGAAGCTAATAACCAATGGTTTCATGGGATGAATACCCTTAGACATGATTGTGTGACCACTTATGATAAATTCACAAGAAGAATGCTTGATAGATTCAAAATAAGATACCTGAAAACTCTTTCAAAGAGCTTGCACATGTGAAGCAAACTGGGATTCTTGAAGTTTACATCTCTCAGTTCCAGAAGCTAGCTATTATGGTGGTCGATATCTAAGAAGCTTGATTGATCATGTTGCTCATTGAAGAATTGATCAAACCCTTGAAAGTTTTGGTGAAAGATGATAGACCCTCCACCTTTCAAGAGGCACTAAATAGAACAATAGATTTTCAAGATGTTATTCCAAGGACAAGGTTCCCTCCCAAGTCGAATGTTCAATCTCCATTCAAGAATCGAAGACCGCCACCCATGAAGAGTCCTTCGGGAAATTTCAGGAGGGACAAATTCTCTAGTGATAGAGATGAATTGAGAAGGAGAAAGTTGTGCTTCTCCTACCAAGAAACTTATGTTCTTGGACACAAGTGTGCCAAGGGGAAGGCACACTACATAGAGGTTTTTTTAGAGAGAAAAGATGAGGAGGAAGAAGAAGGACCTCGCATTGATGTAGAAGGGGCCTATGAGACTACTGATGAAGAACCTCCTCCAGAGGAAAGTAGGATTGTTGTGTTATCAGGAGTTCCTTGCTTCCACACTCTCAAATTCAAGGGAGTGGTGCAAGGGAAAGCAGTTAATGTGTTGGTGGATGGAGGAGTCACCCATAATTTCATTGATTCCATTATGGTGGAAAGGAGGAAGCTGCATGCTGAGAAATTTGAAGGCTTGATTGTCATAATCCTAGGTAATCAATCTATGGAGTGATCTAAATGAATTCCAAAGTTAAAAGTAACCATAGGGGATTATATAGTTACTGACAATTTTTATGTGGTAAATGTTGCTGATACTAATATGGTGTTTGGGGTATATTGGTTGTATTATATTGGGAAGCACACCATATATTAACAAGTCCCTGAGATGAGGTTTCAAGATGTAGGTGGGAAGGAGATAGCGTTGAGGGGAGTCAACACCTACCCAAACCAAGTGATTAGTGCACATAGTATGAGATATTTATTGATACATGGGGATATTGGATGGTTTTTTGAGTGCTTGGTCGCTACCAAAGGAACTTCTTTGGAGGTATCACAATATCCATATGATATTCAGAAATTGCTTCGAAAGAATAAGGGTATTGTTGGATACTTTCCACATGGGAGGCCACCTGATAGAGGAGTGGAGCATAAAATAGAGCTGGAGATAGGTACATATCCTATCCAAGTGAACCCTTATAAACATCCAAAAATATTCAAGGATGAGATTGAAAGAACTATAAAAGAATTCCTTGACTTTGGATTCATAAGACCAAGTTCAATCCCTTTGGCCTCCTCTATAGTACTGGTGAAGAAAAAAAGATGGGACCATGCGCATGTGTATTGAATAATAAGATCTCAACAAAAAGACAATAAAGAAACTATATGGAATATCCCTAGGATTGATGAGCTACTTGATGAGTTACGTGGAGTTGAGAATTTTTCCAAGATTGACCTGCATTCTAGTTACCATCAAATCAAAATGAAAGAGGAATATGTTTAGAAAACAATTTTTCAATGTCACTATGGGAATTTTGAATTCATGGTCATGCATTTTGGCTTGACTAATGCACCTGCAATATTCTATTCATGCATGAATAGGGTATTCAACAAACAACTTCGTAAGTTTGTCAATGTTTTCTTTGATGATATTTTAATCTATAGTAAAACTTGGGAGGAGCATTTGCACCATCTGGATGTTGTACTAACAATATTGGGACATAATTATTTCGTTTCCAAGCTATCTAATTGTGAGTTTGGGACGAATGAAATCCTTTATCTCAATTATGTGATTGGACAAGAAGGAGTGAAAGTGCGCATGGAAAATATTATTTCTATATTGGATTGGACAAGTCCTAAGAATCTCACTGAGTTGAGGGGACTCATTGGATTGTGCACTTACTACCGAAAGCTTGTGAAAGGGTTCTCCAAACTTTCATCTCCATGATAGATATCACAAAGAAAGGATATTTCAACTGGTTAGAAGAATCAGAGAAGGCATTCAAAAGAATGAAGGAGGTAATGAGTAGTTGTCATGTTCTTTCACTTCTTTATTTTTCTCAACCCTTTGTTCTTGAATTTGGTGCCTCAAGAAATGGGATTGGAGTTGTATTGATAAAAAATAATCATCCCATAGCATATGAAAGTCGAAAGTTGCAGCCTCATGAGAGGCTATATTCAGTCTATGACAAAGAGATGTTAGCCATTATGGATGCGCTAGTCATGTTCATACATTATCTTGTGGGAAGTAAGTTCATAATCAAAACCGATCACAATAGTTTGAGACACTTCCTATTGCAAAAGGAGTTGAATGATAGGCAACAGAAATGCGTGAGTAATATCCAAGCATTCGAATTTTACATTGAGTACAATAAGGGTAAGATGAATATTGTAGCTGATGCTCTCTCTAGAAAACTAGTATTTGCTTTGATGAAGTTTCATGATAATTGGAAATCACGACTAGGAGTTGAGTATGCTAAGAATCAATTTGCTTGTGACTTGTTTGATGGACTAATTCATGATGATGATTTCAAAGTCCTTAATGATATCCTATATCATAAGTATATAATCTTTTTATTTCCATAATAATCATTAAAGAAGAATATCTTAGAGGATGCCCATGATTTACCCCTAGTTGGACATACGAGATTTATGAAGACATATAGGAAGGTGAGGGAAAGGTTCTCTTGGAAGGGACAAAATAAAGAATTTATGGAGTGTGTTAGAGAGTTTGCATCATGTCAGGAAAATAAAGTAGAGCATACACATCCAACAAGACTCTTACAAACTCTTCATATTTTGGAGTAGAAATGGGAAATTGTGTCAATGGATTTCGTCACCAGACTCCCTAAAATCCAAGGTAAAGATAGTATTTTTGTTGTGGTTGATAAGATGAGAAAATATGCAAATTTTTTTGTTGATAGGTTGACCACCACCATTTCATCAAGCCAAGTGGCATAAATTTTCATCAAATAAGTCTTCAAACTGCATTGAATGCCCAAGTTTATCATCAGTGATAGAGACAACAAGTTTACTAGCAATTTTTCGCAAGAGTTGTTCAAGTTGGTTGGAACAAGTTTGAACATGAGTATGAGCTACCATCCACAGAATGATGGAGAAATGGAGAGAGTGACCCAATGGATGGAAGGGTACTTGAGAAACTATGTGACCAGGAAACAAAATTCATGGACAACTTGGATCCATTTGGGAGAATTCTGCTATAATACTACTTTCCATCTTTCCATTGGAATGTCATCATTCAAAGTTATTTATAGTTATGATGCACCTAATTTTGGTGATTGTAAGGAATTAAAGGAAAAGGATTGGCTCCAAGAGAGTCAAGACACTCATAACTCTCAAGAACAATTTGTTGACATCACAAAACTGGTAGAAATTGTTTGCAGACAAACAAAGAGTGGAGCGAAACTTCCAAGGAGACCTGATTTAATTAATTTTGAAGTACTATAGAAAGTCCTATTTTAAGTATAATGGATCAAAAAAGTTGTATCCAAGGTTCTATGGACCATACAAAGTCTTGAAGAAGGTTGGTGAGGTGGCATATGAGCTAGATTTCCCTCCCGGAGGAAAGATTCAGAATCGTTTTCATGTGTCTTGTTTGAAGAAGGTAATAGGGAAACAAGTGAGAGTTTCACAATATTTAACCCCTCAGATGATGAAGGGAATTTGGTGTTGGTTTTAAAAAGTATATTTGAGATTAGAGAGAATAATCTAAGAAGAAGATTCATTAAGGAATATTCGGTGCAATGGGAAGAATTGCCTAGTGAGGATGCCACTTGGGAAGGAGAAGACATCTTACAACATCCTAGTTTGAAATTGCTTGGGGACAAGCAATATTGGGAAGGGAGGATTGGCATTTCCCCTACTAAATGATTCATTGTTTAAGTTCCTAAACCAATCAATCCCTTGGGTGAGGAAGATAAATAAAATGTATTGGGGTTAATTTTTGAAAGTCTAAAGTATTAATTAATTAGGAGATATCAAAATTCTGAATAAAGTCTAATTAGGCATGTATTAGGAGTTAAATTCATAAATTAATATTTTATTTATGAAATAAAAGATAGATAATCCTCAACGGTGCATTGGAGGAAAGTTTGGCCAACAAGGTATCTTGCACAAGAAGGAAAGCCAAAAAACAACTAAGGATAGGAAAGTTGAGAAAATAAGGAATAAAATAATTCATGCAAGTAAATATGGGAAAGCAGGGATAAAATTAGAAAGAAGGCTAAGTCGGGAGAGTATAATAAAGCAGGATAAAGCAGAAATCAGAATAAAGCAGGACAAATTATAAAGTAGAATCAAGCAGGAAAGTAGGAAAAGCTAAGGTAGAAAAGCTAAAGGAAGAAGGAAAAAGAAAAGCATGAAAGAAAGGAAGCATTATCCATCCTTGAGGGAGAATTAGGATATATAAATTGCTCAATAATCCATCCTCACTCTACAAAGGAATGAGTGCGCACCGCTAGCCCATCTTTTGACAGTTTGATAATTGATTTGAGAGTATTGTGTTACTCAAGACTTGGGAGATGTGCCCCTAGTCAAGCTGGGAGATGTGCCCCTGCTTTCATTGAGAGGATGAAAACATTCAGTATTCATCACTGATTTTATTTTTTGGTTATTGATCAAATCCAAGATTTTTCCAGTTGATTGAAGAGGCCAAGTATCTGAATTCTCCATTTCTCCGGTGAATAGTGTCTCCAATTGCACTATATTAATCTAATGATGATAAATAATATTTCCTAAGGTGAATATGAGATGTATTTCTACTTATTTCTGTTGTATATGATGTAATGAAGCTTATCTGAAATTTATATGGCATTTCAAGTTGTTTTGATCATCTTACTCATGATTTAATTCGACCTTGTCTAGTTTTCCATGCGATATTGACTAGGTTTTTTGTGTTGAGCATAAATCATCCTCATTGTAATGATTTATATTCATTTAAGTTCTAATAGACTCCTGAAACACTGATCTATTGATTCCATTCCCAAATCAAGCAATTCATAACCTTTTCCTACTATTTGGGAAGGCCAGAAGTCAAACCCAAGGAGTTCTCCACATAACTAATTTCACTAGTGCGAACCCAAGAGCTTCTCAAATCTATTTCAGACCTATAAAAACTTGTTAATACTAATTGATAAATTCATATCAAAATTCTAAAGGTCTCCTTAAGCCCAATCCTTTCACCACTGGTTGTTGGAGATTGAACTTTAAAGGTTTTAGTTTGCATATGTTGGGACTCCTAGGAGCCTGGAATTAGACTTCAGCTTGGTTGATGTTTGAAACCTAAAGGACCTAACACATTGTGCATAGGAACCCTAACATTCATGATCGTTCCATTATCTTGTTGATTTTCCTGAATTATCATTTTGCTCACTCTTCTAGCTTGAAATCCCCCTTCCTATTAGCTTGTTTTGAAAGATTCTTGTGCAAAAGAGTTCATGATATATTGAAACTGCTTTGGATCATTACAACTTGTTAGCTTATCATATTTCATACTTTGCTCATTAGATTCTAATTCCTCATGTTTGGCCTCTTCTTTTTCACGTGAATAATGAGGTATTCGATGGCCTACCTCATTCCTTCCAGCTACCCAATCATATGTTTTTGTATTTATTTAATCTCTCCATTCCATTCACAATTGTACTAGCCTGATCCAAAGGGGTTAGCCAGGTTGATTGACCGAATAATGTATGATTTTATAGGCCCTTGAATCTCTTTGAAGACCAAATAGATATCTAAGGGGATCCAAAGCTTGACCATAAATATTCTTAAGTGAATACTAAAAGGCCATATGAATATATAGAAGAAAACTTGACCTAAAAAATGGAACACCTAACAAAGATCCTTCTAAAGGTCAAACTAGAGTCTAAGCTTGAACACATAATAAACATAGAGGAACATACTAGATAAAACAAAATTACTTTCCCTTATTGAATGTGAGCTAAGAATCTCTTATACATGGTGCCACTAGGAGGAGGCCTCACAGATTAGAAACCTTGACAGAGCCTCAGGGCCATAAATCACTATAATTACCTTCCAAATATATCACACTAAAGTTGTCTCCCTTCAAGATTATCCCATGGTCCTTTGCAAGAGAGCTCCCATAAATACTCCAAAAATTGAAAAATGAACAAAATTGAAATTGAAGGAATGAGGGAAAAATAGGTGCGAGGGAGAGTTATTTCTCCTCTGTGTTGTATGTGTTGGTCGATATGACTTGCATGGCACTCAAGCTCCAAGCATAGACATGTCTTAATCTCTCTTCCTTTACCCCCTTTGATGGTTAAAATTAGGTGGATAAAAACTTAAGGTAATTGATAATAAGTGTGACCATTGGAGAATTAGGGGATCCAATAAATCTCAAGGGTCCCCCATTTTTCATGAGGACTCCCTTGTCCAAATAAACAACTTCATTTATCATTCGATCTTCCATGAAATTGTTTTCCCTTTAAACATGAAAAATATTAACCTCTTTTAGGGAAGCGAGAAGTCCATGGATTCATTGAAAAGTTTTGGATAACTACGTACCGTCTTTAGATATCTCCTTCCTAGCTAGTTTAGTGATAATTAAGGAGTCTCAAACAATCACGACAATCTTAGTTTGATATTGGGCATGAAGGAGTAATACTCTTAGGAGCATGGTGTGTATCCCATTGTGGTTTTGTGTCACTATTCTTATCCCCCCCAAATAATGCAATTCAATATTTCCATCACGGTCCAAGAGAACCCCTCGCACACTTGAATTTAAGAGAACCCCTCTTAAATTTGGATTTATGAAGCATTAAAAGAAATCAAATTTCCCGAGGTCTAAATTTATATTATTATTTAATATGAAGGAATTAATACATGACATGGAATTAAAGGATGGAATGATTTACATCTCAAGAAATTTGATCCCTTTCGATTCTTAATAGATCCGGGTTTAATAGTTATCTACACTTTTATGTACAAGGTATGAGTGCAAAGTAAATATTGAACTATTTCATAATAACATATAGTTTTTCACAATTTTCTTGTGATTGAGACTAAACATTTTACGTTTTAGATTTTTTTTTTAAGTTCTTTACATCAATAAATTGGTGCAATGTTAACCTCTAATATTTACAATTCCATCAATGCAAATGATTTTTATTAATTTTTAAACAAAAAATATTGTTTTTTATTATTTTATTGTGTCAAGAAGATGCATTTATACAGTCTAGGTGGAGGAGAAGTGTTCGTTTGTCCGATAAATAAATGCATCGGTGTTTTGTAGCATAGTGGTGAGAGGGCATATTGAAGATTGAGTGGGGCAGAGTTTTTGTCTATCCCATAAAAATAAACAATAAATAAAATAAAATAAAATAAAAAAGTAAAAACATTAAAATAAGAATACATGCATCAGTATTGCATAATGGTGAGAGTGATGTGTGTTGTAGTTTAGTGGTGAAAGCTTTGCATATTTGATCTCTCTAGAACTGGAGTTCGATAGATCTATATTAGTTTTTAAAAATCAATTAATAACACATTTAAATAACTATTTTTATAATTACAAAATATTAAAATAATTGTTAAAATAATTTTAAACGTATCGATTAATTCAGCAATCAACTTTATTATGAAATGATTGTTTTAATATTCTAACAAAATACTTTGATATAATCTAATCCGAGTTGCGACTTTCTCTAGATATTTTTTTATGAGTGTATTTTGGGGTATATGATTTCATGATGATGATGATGATGATTAACGTCCACTGAAACCAACTTTAATCTATCAAACCTTTAGAAAAATTTAAAAAAATTATATCCTTTCAAATTAAAATTCTTTATATACTATTTAAACTTTGTTTTTTAAAATGAACCTTCTAGAAAACCTTTAGTAAAATAAGTGCACTTTTGTTACTCAATGGACCATCATCGAATCTTTTAAGAAGGACCGTTATTATTAATTTTGTTATACCAAGCTTGGAATAATTTAAGAGTGAACCTATAAATCATATTATATGTTAGCCCCAAGGGTTAGCTCAATTGGTAAGACGTGCGTACACTTTCTCAGTTCGGGGAGAGGTCACGGGTTCGAGCCTTGAGTCCTTTGAGGTTAGGCCTTCTACGAGGATGGCTGGCGGTTTACCACCTCTACCATCCACTAATGTGGGGAAGTATTGCTGGGTTTCCCGTGGATCTTTCCATCTGAAAAAAATCATATTATATGTCAAATAATATTCTGTATCTTTAATGATCTATTTTGATTCGATATTTAATAGTGCTATCATCATATATTTTGATTAGATATTTAATATTTATATCATTATATAAATGAATTTGTATATTTTTTTAATAAATTTTATAGTTATTTTATTTTTTCTTAAAAATATATATTTTATATTAAAAAGTAAAATTATACCTATTTATTATTAGAAAAGAACATACTTTCCAAGAAAAAAAACTTCAAAACTTCATATTTGTTATTATTAAAAAAGAACATACTTTCCAAGAGAAAAAAACATCAAAACTTCTTACTTCATATCAAATCTTCATATTTGATATTATATTTTATAGTGAGAAATCAAAACTTCATACTTCATATCAAAACTTGATATGTGATATTATATTTTATACTGAGAAATAAAAAATAGATTATTTCTTATTATCAGAAAAGAACATACTTGTATTTATTATTACGTAGTTTGATATGATTCTTTAATATTACTATATATTTCGTATGGCTCTCGTTTAGATTTAAAATATAATTTTGTATTTATTAAGAAGTTAAATCTATTTTTATCTTAGCACTACATATTTCATATAGTTTTTTGAAAGCAGACTTTTTAAAAAAGCTATACCATCTTGTTTTCTTCCCTAGATCTTAAGATTCATAAAAACTTCGTCAATTCTACACCAAAAAAAACTAAGACTAAAATATTACATATTTGATAGGGTTATGGTTTCTTTAATCTTGAAAAAACAATTATATATTTATTAAGGAGTTCATCTACTTCTATCCCATCACTACATATTTCATATGTTTGCTTGAAGGTAGACTTTAAAAAATATATATACTATATTGTTTTCTTCCTGGAGCTTAAGATTTGGAAAAGCTTTTTCAATTTTATACCCAAAAAAACTAAGACTAAAATTATAGTTATGGAAACTGGGGACTAAAACGTAGGTTTGTTTTTTGAACTATTGCTCAGAAAAGAAAACCACCTATCGATTCGTTATCAAGGGACTTATATCCCTCTCAACTCATCAACATAGATCCTGTGTGGAAAAAATATTGTTAGTCTTCGTTCTTTCTGTCATACAGAGCTTTATATCCCTCTTAATGGTTTCAAGGTCCATTCTTAAGTGTAGCCTACACATAACAACTAGAAAACAATATGTTGAGTTAGTCTCCGGTGTTTTTTGTACTGTACAGACACCCTACCAATGTGTATGTTAGGACATTAAACCAAACTATGCAAGTCTCTACCCTCTCTTAGTTGGTTGAGATTCCAGTGTCCTCTACACACTTTAACAAGAAGTAAGGCTTCTTGTGCTAGGTTTAGGTTTCCAAACTTTGGCCTGTGTTATTTAGGTTGGCTCACAAGAGTTAATATCTAATCCTCTACTAGCTTGATTGTCATGTCCCCATGCCTCCGACCAGTGTAGAGGACGCGACCCAAACTATAATCACAGCGGGCTAAGAGCCCCATGAACACGTACATGATAAAAATTGCATAAACAGAGTGCTGTAGGGAAATGCATTACAGTGAAACATGCACAGATTCCATTCATTTGTCATACACAGCGGAAACCACATACATTTCTACAAGCATTCGACATGTTCATTACATTCATTAACAGTGAATATAGTTGCAAAAGTAAAAATGGACAAGATTACTTATCTTAAGATGAATTCGTTCCGCAACCAGCTACGTCGCTGCAACGTTCCACCCAACCATAGGCTAGTGTGCTCCTTAATCTCTCAGCAACACTGCCACCCCCGATCTGGGCATGATTCTCTAAGGAATAAGGGAACAGCAGGCTTACACGTAACCAAGGATACCCAAAACACACAGCCAAGCCAACAGAGTTGGGTTTATCAGGCCATTAAGGAGCTGGAGAAGGCAAATTGCTAAGCTGGTGAGCTCATTACAGAGCCAAGAACACATACACCAGAACTAGCCTGGCCTCTAAGACACCCAAACACACCCAACACAAGGAATCAGTCCCTTCTCTGCTACACAGTCCCTCAGGCCCTGCATTCCCTTCCAGTGCTATTCAGGGGTGATGGAGAAGAAGGCTAGCCCTCTAGCTCTGTCTGTGTGGTTTCCAGCCACCAGGTTTATCAAGCAAATCTAAGCCAACATCCCTGCTCCTCTCACAGTCCGAAGACCAACCATTGCACTTAGGTAATTAATTTAGCTGTCACAGCTTAAACAGGAAAAAACAACTTCAAACCATCTACAACAGTTCCCAAACGTAACAGCAAACACGGCTCACGACATGGGGGAACAAAGGCCCGTTTTGCACAACCGAAACTGCTGGGGAAAATGTACGCAGACCATACTGGGGACGAATTTTACAGTCTCCCCACCGGTGCATGAACAATCACAATGCCGAACCCACAACTAAGCCCGTGAGTAAAGGACGGAGCCACACCATTCTCAAATCCGTGGAGGAAAAAAAATAGCGTGGGTGAAACCAGGAAAATTCCTGTGTGTGAAAACCATGAGCAGACAATTGGAAGTGCGTGAAGGTGAACAGCTACTGGGAAGATGCGAAATTGTTGTGCCTGGGTGTTTAGCAACTTGTGGAGCCAAGAAAATGTCTGTGTGAGGGGATGAACAACAAAATCGTGACGTCCCAAAATTGGAGAGTGCGTGAAAATTTTCCCCTGCCATTGTGAAGTCAAACACTGTGGTGGAGTGTGCATGTGGGTGAGGACTGACAGTCCTGCCACCCCACTCCCCAAAACAATTAACTGCCTTAGCCACCAGCAGTCTTTCTTAATGAAAGTGAATAAAACAAAGGAAGAAGACACATGGGTTTTTCTCTCATTGGCCAAGGTTGACGATTTCCCCCACCCCTATCCTTGTGAAAATCATGCCCCTTTCTCATTTTAGTTGCCGTGATCGTAGCTGGTCGGGTTCATTTTTAATTATAGATGCATATTTACATGATGACCGTCATAATATATGCCGCATGCCCCGATATACCATCGGTGACAATTCAAATCCAAAACATAACATAACCGATCAATGGTGGGGCCTTGGCCTTTAGCTCCACACCCTGATCATTTGCAATTTATACATCATATACATCTAATGTAACGGGGTCAAAACTGGGACATTACATTGATGACCTGTGAGCTTAATAATCCAACCTCCAATCTCTCTTGTTCTGTATCCAAGTTTTCTATGGATCTCACTCACTTGACACTTGCATATGAAACGATACACAACTCTTAATCACTCAACATCATTCCAATGAGCAAGTAAGCTATAAACCTCATTGTTTGAAAACCTTGTACAATATTTAAAGCACAAGAGTTAAAGGTCATATGTCCTTTAAACATAAATAGAATGCATATTCATCCATTAATACTCACTCCCATTAACCAAGTGCAAGGGTGTATTAACTAATTTAATAAGTGGTTTCATACTCACTCCCATTAACCAAATGCAAGGGTTTATTAACTAATTTAATAAGTGGTTTGGATCCAAGAGACAATGAAGGAACGTGATTTCTTAACCATAATACATCAAGTTGTTAGTCTCCATTAAGCAATGCCTAGTCCAATGAATTAGATATAGAGACCCCATAACCAACCAAGAGATTGTGCCCAACAAGAGAAATCCATTTGGAAAATACAACACATGGCCCAACAGGAAGATAAATAATATCTACAAGGGACAAATAGACCTCTTTCAAAGGAGATATGGTCCATCCTTGATAAAAATCATCGGACATTGATTTTCATAAGTAGATGTGGAAAAAACACTTAATGAGGAGATGAGTATTGTCTCTTGGAGAGCCAAAACGCTCAACATAAGTCAAAACATGCCTCATGCAATGATAAATTCAGCTGGTCGCTTAAAAATACACCCCAGGTAACATAGATGCACCCCAAACAATGATACACTATCCTAGGCAATATAAATACACCCTAGGTAATGAAAGAAACACCCAATGCAATGCACATTTGCATCACCGGTATAAATTCACCTTGGCTACTCCATTCACCCTATGTATCATTAAATTCACCTTGGCACTACTCAATTCACCGTAGGCATCGATAAATTCACCTTAGCACTGATGAACTTGCCCTAGGAAATTATATAAATGCACTAACAAGGGAGTAACTCTCCCAGCTAAAGATAAAATAGCCTAGGTAGTCAAGAACTCTAAAAATATGCAATTTAGAAACTCCTACACAAGTGAAACAACTCATTAATTCGATCCTTTGATATCTAATATCGGTTGGGCATTCAATGGATGAGATTATCTAGATGTTAGAACCTCGCTAGCTTAGAAACATATTAAATATGCAACAATAACCCCATTTAAGATACTTGTATATCACACATTAATTTTCATAACCCATTGGCATCCATTAATGATGCATGGAAGCTATTAATCCACACAGTAAACAAATGAATGCAAAGATCAAATAATCAAGTGCAAAGTAAAAATTGCACATAAGACATAATTTACCCTAGAAACCCAAACAAAGAACCAACACTTAATGGTTGCTAAGTCTTTTATTTAGGCCATCTTTGGATTACAATGCAACTCTTGTCTCTTTGGCACTCTCCTCTCTAGGACAAGTACATTTAAAAAACCCTTTGTATTATCCCTTGTTTTGTACCCCTTGTAAATAAAGTCCTAGAGACTTAAAAATGTTTTAATTTGATGTTGAGTCAGGAAACTTTGGAACATTAAGAGTTATATATATGAGAGGTATGTTAATCATACTCTTTAAGTTATGTGATTACTCTTTTTAAAGAACTTGAGTTAGGGTATTTTTCTTTTACATATGTGTTAGAGGTGATGAGAGCATTGTCTCTATCCTAAAGGTAAAATTGGTAAATGACCTACCTGATAAGGTGATTTGAGTTAGATTGGTATAGTGTCGCAAAATGTTAAAAGTTGACAATGTAAGGAAGTAATACAAAAATCATTTAAGATGTTAAATAAACTTACATTAAACTAAAGTAGGCATAGTTGTGATTATTGATAATGTTGTTGATAAACCTTTTAGCAATGAGCAAAGATATTCCTTTAAATTGTTTGGCTAGATAATAGTCGAGTTCATTTGTGATGCTTTGTATCGCTTATTTATTTAGAAAAAATTGGTTGTTCTGGAAACATTACAAATTGGTATCAGACCAGAGTTACAACACTTTGTGGCATTTGGGCTTATTTATAGATCCGTTGTGAAAATTAAAACTAAAAAAAAAAAATTGGACATCAAATTGAATAATCAAAAGATAAATGACACTTCCATGACAAACACAACTTGATTTTCTAAATGATTTCGGAAACCAGAATTCGATGTCTCTTCAATTATTCAATTTGACCACCAATACAACTAGGAATAGAACTAAGTTTGAGAGGATTAGGAAGCCTTATCCCAACAAGAAGAACTTATAGATCAGATCAAAAATCTAAGAAAATAGAAATAAAATTTAGGAAAACATGAGTGTCAAAAGAGGAAAACATGAGTGTCGAAAGAGCCTCTAGTCAGCATGGAAACCTTAACTCACCACAGTCATAGGAATATAATGTGTATGTTGAGTTAAATAACGACCAAAGAAATATCATACCTTCAAAATTAATGAAAACTGTAAAGAGTTTAAATGCAGAATTGCAAAGTTTTAAGGATGATAACATGAAGGATAGACAGGGACAACAAGAAGTGAATGTTTTTCTATTGTATACAATAACATAAATCAAACAAAATCAACATGATGTTCATGGATCTAGTAACTTAATAAAAGGATCTAATCGTGAGAAAAGGGATAGAAGTCAAGCAATTGGAAAAGACGCAAAATCTATGTCAAAATCTAGTTTATCTTTTGAAAAGAAACATTATTACAGTAGTACCTTATCTTCTCCTCATGGGAAGAAGCCTAAAATTTATAGAAAGAGAGGACAACATGGAGAGTTTAATAAAATTAAAGCTCCTACCTTTGATGGTGAATTAGACTCAGGTGAAAAAGAGGAAGAATGGCTATTGGGGATGTCCAAATATTTTAAGGTATATGACTATCCAAGCAACGTGAAGGCTCGCTTAGCCATTTATAACCTAAAATGAAAGGCTTCCTTGCGGTAGCGGGATTTGAATTTCACTAAGAATCTAAAAGAAAGAAAAGTTAAATAGGGAAGTTTTAAAATGACGTTTCAAGAAAAATATTTGGGTGAGCAATTATTTGATAAGAAGAATAAATAATTTCATGAACTAAAAATGGGCTCTATGACTATGAACAATTTGATTAATAGGTTCCTAGAATTGCTACATTATGTTCCTTACATTAGGGATGAGAAAGTTATAATTCAATAGTTTTTGAGCTATCTTCCACCTGATTTCCAGGTTAAAATTGAGTTTGATGTGGCTTTATACAAGGCTAGACTTTGGTATGAGTAGAGTCAGCATAGATCTATAAACATAAATAATAGTAGAAAAAAGCATAAAATGATTTCAGATAGCAGAAGGAAGGGTTTTAAGCCACCTCCTTACCACAGACAAAATAATAGCTTTCCGAATAGCAAATTTTTTTTCTAGAAGTGAAATTTAGTCAAACTTACTGGCCCAAAGTTCAAACGAACCAACTACTTATGTTGGAAATAAATCAGCACCAACAATAGTGAAGTGTTGGGGATTTCAAGGCCCTCACTTTTACAAAGATTGCCCCACATAAAATCCATAAATATATGAATAATTTGCAAGAGGATGTGACGATTGAAGATGTTGCAAGGACACCTAGGATTTGTGCTACCTTGGAAGGTCAAGAAGATGATTATCAATCTACATGGTAGAAATTAAGGCAAAATATTAACACAACCAATTTCTATTTTGATAGATCCGGGATCATGTCGTAGATACATATCTCCTAAAATTGTTGATTCTTGTAATTTAAATAAGACAAAACATGGTAAGTCTTAGTCGATACAATTAGCTACAGGTGCAAAAATAAAAATTCAAGAATTGGTTAAGGGATTCCATTTAGACATGAATGGTCTAAAAAAAATTGCAAAATTAAATATATTATCCTTGGGATCTTACGATGTTCTGATAGGCATGGTTAGAACAACAACATGTAATACTTGAATGATTGAACAAAAACTTCACTTGCATTGCTAATGAAGGAAATCAGAGAATTGTTTGTGGAGTACATAATAAAATATCAGTAAGATGTACTTTTTCTCTACAAGCTAAGAAATGTGTTAGGAAAGGCTACAAAGTTTACAGAGTTAATATTAATATTTTTAATACTGAAAACAAGCAGGAAATAGAAGACTTTCCAATCTTAAGGGAGTTCAAGGATGTCTTTCCTGAAGAATTATTAGGGATGCCACATAAACAAGATTTAGACTTTTCCATAGAACTTGTACCTAGGGTGGTGCCAATTTCAAAAGCTCTGTACTACATGAATACACCAAAGATGGTTGAGTTAAAATTACAGCTCCAATAGTTGATTAAAAAATGATACATAAGACCCAGTGTGTCTCATTAGGGAGCACCAATATTGTTTGTGAAGAAAAAGGAGGAAACAATGTGGATGCACATTGACTATCGTCAGGTTAATAAGTTAACAAGTAAAAACAAGTATCCCCTCCCTAGAATAGATTAATTATTTGAAAAAGTTGGTGGAAGCCAATATTTTCTCTAATATCGATTTGCAATATGGTTACCAGCAAGTGAGAATCTGAGAGGAAGACAGAATCAAAACAACTTTTAGAAATAGATATGGTTGCTATGATTTTGTAGAGATGCCATTTGGTCTAACTAATGTAGATGATACTTTCATGTGTATGATGAATAGCATATTCAACAAATAATTAGATAAATTTGTGCTAGTATTTATTAATGACATGCTCATTTATTCTAAGGATGAGAAAGAGCATCATGAGAATTTAAAAATTGTTCTACAAGTGTTACGACAACACCAACTTTTTGCTAAATTAAACAAACATGATTTCTATAAGAAACAAATTATGTATTTATGACATGTTATCTTAGAGGAAGGCATTGTCGTAGATCCATAAAAGATAAAAGAAATTATGGAATGGCCTACTCCTACAAATTATCTGTCAGATATTATATCATTAATGGGTCTTGGAGGATATTATCAGAATTTCAATGAGAACTTTTCCAGGATAGCTTATCCTATGAAATATTTACAGGAAAAGGATTCAAAGTTTGTTTCGGCAGAAAAATGTGAAACAAGTTCTCACCAACTAAAACACTTATTGACCACTGCACCTATTTTGAAGATAGTTTATCCAGATGGGGAATTTTTTGTTTGTACCAATACTTGTAAAGAAGGATTAGGTGGAGTCTTTATGCAAAATGGCTATGTCATTTCTTATGAATCTCGTAAATTTAAAGAACATGGAAAGAACTATGCTACACATGATTTAGAGTTGGTATCCATAATCCACGCTTTGAATATGTGGAGGCATTATTTGATGGGGAATAAGTTCCTTCTTAAAACAGATAATTTGGGTTTAAAGTGTATCTTTGAACAACCAAATTTGAATGCTAGGAAGGCTAGGTGGCATCTAGCTTTTCTAAGTGAATACAATTTTGAGGTCAACGTATCAAAGGGAAAGAAAATAAAGTAACCGATGCTTTAAGTCAAAGAATAAATTTGTCATATGAGGTAACAGTCAGTCAAGCAAATTTCGATTTGCATGATAGAATTAAGACACCAACTAAAAATGATGAGTTTTATGCAAAGATAAGTAGAAAAATCCATGAAAACAAGGTGGGATACCTACACGAAAATTATAAAATTGATGAAATATGATTGCTATAGAATAAAAATAGATTGTTTGTACCAAAAACAACAAAAATTAGATCTGAACTTTTAGATGAATTCCATAAACCACCCTATTTGATACATCTTGATTATTAAAAGATTATTTTAGCTATTAAGAAACATTATTTTTGGCATAATTTAAAAGCATATGTAGCTCTTTATATCTGAAAATGCCAAGAATGTCAAAATGTTAAAACCGAACACCAACATCCAATATAATTGCTTCATCCATTTCCCATTACGGAATGGAAATGGGAAGTGATAAGTATGGGCTTTATCACCAGTTTACCAAAAAACAAAAAGCAGAATGGCAGCATTATGGTATTAGTGGATAAAATTTCTGAAGTTGCACACTTTATTCTTGTGAAATCCACCTATAAAGCAATACACATAGAATATATAATTTTAAAATAATGTTTCAGGTTGCATGGAATAAAAAAAACCATTATCTCTCATAAGGATACAAAGTTTACTATGAACTTTTGGAGGGCTTTGTTTTTTGGGTTAAACACATAGTTGAATTTCAGTACAACTTATCACCCACAAACAAATAGGAAAATAGAATGAACTAATCATATATTAGAAGACATGCTCAGAATATATGTCATGAAAAATACGTCCCATTGGTAGGGAACATACATTTGGAATATTTTTTATATGATAATGGGTATCAAACATATACTAAAATGACCCAATTTTGAGATATTGTATGGAAAAAATGCAAAACACCTGTGATGTGGGATGGTATGGTGGACATATTAATGTTGGGACTATATGAGTTCAGAGATCTAGAACATTTAGTGAACAGGGCATAACAACACTTGAAAGCAGCACGGGATCGACATAAAAGTTATGCTGATAAGAATAAGAGAGATAAAGAGTGCTAGGTTGGAGAGCATGTATACCTGAAAGTAAAAGAAAAAAGGAGTTCTTTAAGTCTAGGATAATACATAAAACTAGCTCTTAGATATTGTAGGCCATTTGAAATACTGACTAGGATAGGCTCGATGACCTGTGAAATGGCTTTTCTTGCTCATGTTAGAGTACACAATTTTTTTCACGTATCATTGCTTAAAAAATATGTTTATGATCTTAAACATGTTGTTGATTGGAATTTGTTGCAGGTAGAAGCAGAAGGGGAATTCATGCCAGAAACCATTTGTATTCTGGACAAGAGAGAAATGCCTCTTCGGAAGAGGGATATTGTCCAATTGAAAATTCAATGGGAGCATTATGACCCAAAGGAGGCCATGTGGCAGAGAGAAGATGACATCAAAGAGACACATCCATTTTTGTTTCAAAGTTCATAGTAAAAATGCTAACACCATGACATTGTTGTTTTTAATGGAGGTGGGATGTAATATCCCAATTTTTGTACACCTTGTAAATAAATTCCTAGAGACATAAAAAAAAAATATTTGATGTGGATTCTAGTGGCTCTACAGCATCGAGTACATTGAGATTTAAATGTTTCAATTTGATGTTGATTCGGGCGGCTCTGAAGCATAAAGTATGTTGGGACTTAAAGTATTTTTATTTAATCTTATCCACTTAATACTTCTAACTTGTTGGAGAACAACCACTTAAAGGGGGACCAAGAACACTAGGAGGGGAATGGCCTTTTAATTAATGCATAAAAGGTTAAGTGATGAATTAGAACAATGCGAGGAAAAATACTCATTAATTTTTTTTTTTGAGAAAAGTGAAACCTATCTACTTTTTGAAGGATAAGATAATATAAAAGAAGAAGAGAGAAAAAATTAACACTTTTTTCCCCTGTGAAGAGAGTAGCCTGAATATTGAACAAAGCTTTCTCGTTGAAAAGAAAGTTGCAGGGAGAGAACAATACTGGGTTAATGGTCCTTAGTTCATTGGAGGGTTCATTTCTAAATCCTTGAGTGCTCAAGCAACCATGAATAGAATATGGTTATCCTTGGAGGGACTATGTTAAAGGGGGGAATTATTATAGCATTTATACATAGTTGGTAAAAAACCCTGTGACTACTCTACAGTAGTAAAAACATATAGAACTAAACCTTGAGTTATTATTTTCTAGTGTGCTTGGTTTGGCTAGGGGGTGATTTACTAAGCAACATTTGCAGAGTTGCTAAAAAATCTAAGGTTGGGAGGAACGTGGAAGTTTCCAATTAGTTGGAGGCATTAAGGCTGGTAAGTCTCTTCTTCCTTAATTTACTTTAGGTTTATTAGTATATGGATTATTCTATTCTTTTATAATTTCTGTTATTTAGAGAGATTTCTGCTAATTTACTCATTTTTTAGTCTTTTATATTCAAGAAAGGTTTAATGTGGTAATAAACTTTTGATTTCTTCTATTTCTGTTCATAACGGGTTAATAGCTTAAAAACTTGTTAGTAAATTAGTTATGGATCAATTTTTAAAATCAGATTCATTACTCGAAAAGCTATGGCTCTTGTTTTTAGTTAAGTAAAATATTTATTTATTCACCCTAACCTGTGATTTCCTATGTGTTATATTATACTAGAGTTAAATGATATATTTACTGGTTTAAATATTCTTGTTGTTAGATTTGACATAAAAGAGTTATGTATTATATTATGGCAGTGTTTTATTGCTATGTTTTTGTTAGTATTTTTGTTACATGAAAATTCTATCATCACCATAATAATCAACCGTGTACCTTCAACTTGTCATGCAATCTTCGAAGTACTTTTTCCAAAAATCAACTAAAAGATGAGAAGTATAAGCATTTTCCTCCCTAAATGGTTTAGTTGGAAGAATTGTTGTGGCTTTCTATCTGAAAACCCGCAACACTCTTCATTGTGCAGGTTGCTTTCTAACTACTCGAGAAATTTTCATAGGTTGCTTTCACGTAGGCTGTGACACTTCTAATTGTCACAACATGCTCTTAGAAAAGGTGCGACACTATCTGTATGAACGGAAAAAAAATTCAAGGATCTTCTAGAAAGAATCCCTTGTGGATTCCTATCCTATATGATTTGGATGTATCTCACTCGCTTCCACACGTGTAGGCATCTCACCCTAAAATTCTCCCCTTATCTCTCATTTTCCCTCTATTCGTTTTGTCCTATAAATACATGCTAATACCTGCAGGTGAGGGAGTAGAGTTCATAGTAGCTAGATGCTAGAGGAATTGTGTTAGACCTTTGATAACCACTCCTTTTAAGTAACGTGACAAGTAAGGAAAGGATTCATTGGAAGATATTTTCAACACCAAGGAATTTTGGTAGGAATTTCCTCATTATTAATACATCAATACATTTCCTTCCTCATAAATGATGTTCATTTTTATTCATATCATTTCTCCTTGGTCATTTTCTTAGATTAATCAAGTTATCTTGTAGCTTTCACATGGTCTTGTTTGCTTTGTATCTTCCACGGGTTATCTATTTAAGCTAAGGAACAGGACTATACAAGATTTAGATCAACAAGGACAACCTTCAGTAAAGGTATGTGCTTTTTTCATCTTTAAGTAATTTAATTAGTCTAAAGGAAGGTGTGTATTTATGTGTTGTTTTGTTCTAGATTTGAACCATTCAAAATAGGGAGTTTGGTCTTTGTCCACATTGACTAAATAATCCTCAAACAATTTTTATAGACATTTCAATAGAAACATAAAAAAAAATATTATATAAATATAAATATCACAGGACGAATCCTAGTGAGAAATCTCATAGTTATTGTATAAACAAGACATGATTTGGAAACAAATCCAAGGATTCAACCTTTAATTTATATGTACATGATAAATATATATCAAGCATAATTAGATAGCTATTTAAGTATGAAGTAAGTTATGTTGAATATATGTTTCCATTGATGTCAAAGGATCAAAGATGTAAAAGAAGTCAAAGGTTCAAAGGATCAAAGATCATATGGACCAAAAGTCAAAGGAATCAGATGAAATTGCTAAAATACTTCCTCTCGTAGCTAGTTTGAATAAATACATATGTAAGAATGTGGAAGTCACATAACAGCAATTATACCACCATGATATTGGTCGCAAATGCGCACATATTCATAGACATAGAAGAATTTAAAAATGTGAAAATACTATTTGTGAGACTTATGAACAAAGAGAAATTAAATTGTGTGTATAGGTCCCACAAAGAAGTTGGTAAGTAGTACAAATATTTGTAAAGAAACCTAAGAAAAAAACTAATGTGTGAAAAATTCCCACAAGGGTGTTGGCATATGTGCGTCATAAACTACACAAAGATTATTTGCGAAAAGTGGAACGTCGACGGTGGTCTTAACTTGATAAAGATACAATACAGTGGGGTATCTATTGGAACATATTTCCCAACTAGATATTGGTTAATAATCTTTGTATAAGGTTCCAAATGTTTTGTGTAAGTTGTTCCATGTGAAAATGGTTCTAGTTCCTAGTCTAATGTATTGGACCAGGAGTTTTTCCACATTTGACCCACTTAGACTAGTGGTTATGCCATAAAAGTTTCTTTTTCCACTTACCCACTCATTTAACTATTCTATGGAGTCAATGTACCCCTATATGCTAAATTTATGGTGTAGTTATTGCATTTCCATGTTTTAAGGAGACTAGGTGCACCTTCTTGAGGATTTGGTCAATTTGATCATTAATGGTCCAAAACCAAGCCACTAAACCAACTCTAGTGCCCTCATGATGGTTCCTTTCACACTTGTTGACTAGCTTAACCACTTCATGGTCCATCTAGGTTCATTTCACCTCATCATGGCCACTACTTGGAGTTACACTTGGCACAATGTCATAGATTGGGGGAATTAGTCAAGATAAGCCAACATTAATGTGAGCTACCCAAGGTATTGAATGTGATAATTCATATATATTGTACTAGTTTTTTTTCAATATGTACAATAATGGAAATATACTCTAGAGAGGTTTCTCTAGTTTATGTCTCAAATTCTTCTCTAAATTCATTATATCTCTAGAATAACTATATGTAAGTATTGCTAATGAATCTCGATCTCTAGGTGGTTTGCACATGACTCAGAACCTTGGTTGTGATGTTGTGAAATCCAACTTTCACATGGTATCAGAGCTAGTCAGATTCATAACATTCTTATTATTTTTTCTTGAGAGTTTTGTTTGTAGGTTCCTACAACAACTTCATGGATTTGAAAACAATTCCTCTCCTTTCTCCATTCAACTATTATGAGTGGAAGCCTAAAATGTGTGCCATGCATATCTCAAGAGAAAATTTCTCTATGATGTGTCCAGTGGTGTTGTGAGAAATCTAGAGTCCTACGAAGAGAAGTGTGATTGGCTTAATGATTGTGATAGAGCCTATGGAACTATGTGTCTAGTTATAACTCCTACAATGCGCTATCTCCTTGATTATGTTGAATACCCATTTGAGATTTGGAGAAATCTAGATAAAGCTCTTGGGATGTAGAAAGATGATATGAGCCATATGGAGAGAAAGCAAATGGGCACCTCCTTATGTGTTCTCCCTCCAAAGGTCCCGACCTCATGCATTTCTCAAGAAGTTGTTCAAAATGAAGAAGAAGAAGTAGATAGAGATTCCATGTCTTTCTCATCTATGTCTTCTATTACGAATGATGAATATGATTTGATAGTTGATGATCATAGTGAGCCTTCTCTAGAAGATGTATTTTCTTCACATGAGAGTATTGGTTCAAAAGATGGTCAAGGAGAAGTTTGGAATTCAAGTGAATATCTCTCATTGCTTCACACTCTTTTGCTTCCTATGTATTGCTCTACCATGACTAGTAGAATTGATTTAAGTTCATTTGAAGATTCAAAATCCTTAACCATCACAATGGCACATTTGGAGCTCTTGTTCCACCTTCTTGGAGATTATTACAACCTTCTTTCAAAGTTGATGCTTCAAGAGCCTTATGATTCGCTTGGGGTCACTTATTCTCAAGCACTGTAAGTCTCTTTTGGACATGGCACCATAGTTGGTTCGAAGTTCAAGTCTAAAGAGCATCATTCTATCTACTATCAGTGCATTTTAGTTGTTCTACATGGTCCCACGATTCATCATGCAACTGTACACATTTCTGAGTTGGTTGAGCACATTCCACTTCTTCCCGAGAAGAAGATTCCTCCAGAAATACTCATTTAGTTTGGACTGTATATAGATTCTGGTTTCTCTTTCATGTCCATTTTTTAGGGAGGATTTTTCCCTTGTGGTTTTACCTCTTTCCTCAGTTCATATGGATTAATAATGTAAAGGGTGACCATAAGCCTTGTTGCTTGGGCCCTCAATAATTTCTCACAAACATATTTTCCATCTAGACCTTGGTTAACAATCTTTGTATAAGGTTCCAAGTGTTTTGTGTAAGTTGTTCCATGTGAAAATGGTTCTAGTTTCTAGTCTAGTGTCTTGGACCAATCGTTTGTCCACATTTGACCCACTTAGACTAGTGGTTATTCCATAAAAGCTTGTTTTCCACTTACCCACTCATTTCCTTGTTATATGTAGTCAATGTGCACCTCTATGCTACATTTATGGGGTATTTATTGCATTTCCATTTGTTAAGGAGATTGGGTGCACCTTCTTGAGGATTCGGTCAATTTGCTCATTAATGATCCAAAACCAAGCCACTAAAACCACCTCTAGCGCTCTCATGATGGTTCCTTTCACACTTGATGACTATCTTAACCACTTCATGGTCCATATAGGTTCATTTCACCTCATTATTGCCACTAATTGGAGTTACACTTGGAACAATGTCATAGATTGGGGGAATTAGTCAAGATAAGCCAACATTGTGAGATGCCAATGGTATTTACCCAATGTATTGCATGTGATAATGCCTATATATTGTACTAGTTTTTGTTCAATATGTACAGTAATGGAAATATACTCTAGAGAGGTTTCTCTAGTTTATGTCTCAAATTCTTCTCTCATTTCATGCTATCTCTAGAATAACTATAAGTAAGATTCTCTAATGAAATTAGATCTAGGTGGTTTGCACATGACTCAAAACCTTGGTTGTGATGTTGTGCAAGCCAAATTTCACAACGTCATCCAATGTCAAGGGACACATCTCTTGATTCAAGAATATTATAAATAAGCAAGAGATGGATGAGGTGAAGTAAGCTTGTGAAAATGAAGATCGGAAATAATTGTTTGACAAGCTTCAAAGTTTGTTTAGAGGTATGAATGGCTTGTTGATCGTAGAGAATATATGTATGTAGCGGATCCACAATGCCTAATAAACAATGAATAAGTGCACTGGAAGAAAGGATATTGGTAGTTCATATGTGTGAAGTTATTTCTCAGTAAAGACACAGATCGTAGAGAAGTAAGTGTGACTGAACTGGAAATTATATTCAAACGCAGAACGAAGATCAGATTAGAAGTTACATATCATAGTTGTTTTTGCACATCGTATTTTGGGAAACTATTTAATGTATATATGCATACATATATCAAAAGGTTGCAACAATTGTGGAATTTGAATAAAAGTTATTTCTCTATTTGCAGTATTTCTATACAATCATATTTCATATCAGGGAGGTTGGACGGGGAAAGGAGCAAGGGGGTGTATCCTCCTTCCATTTGGTGCTGGAAAATATAATCAAGGTGCAACAACATCCTTTTTGTGGGTGAATATAAAAATCAGGGGGTTGTAGCCTCCTTCCAGTGGGTGCTAGAGAACAAATGAAAGTTGTAACTTCCACATTAAGAGATCACTTTTTTTTCGCAGGTCATAGATTGAAGCCACAAGTCGTAGTTTGCACAGACAGACTAATATCTGTTTAGTTTGGTGTCTTAATATCATGAGTTGGTTCTTATGCACATATAAGTTGCTACAGGTTGGTGCCAACAAACCACATATTGTACTTGGGATCAGGTTAACACTTGAATTGAGTGGGTGATCATGTTTGGAGACTATAATCCCCCACTGATGGAATTTCACATATATTTATAGATATACATTTGTTCTAAAGTATTTATGCATTGTTATGATTATTGTTGTGTATTATGGAAATTTTTATATCTACGTAAATATGCATAAGATAAACTTTTGTACATATTTGTGCAATTATTGATTCACCTCCCTCTCAGAAATCACTTAATACCAATAATTGGTATCAGAGAGGGTGTCTTCAGTAATAGACTAACATCTGGAAGACCGATCCAATGCAGATATCAATAAGCAAGAAGGCATTTCCACCAATAGGGCTCCAATATTTGATGGTTCATAATGTACCTTTTGGAAAATCAGAATGGAAGTCTATATGCAATTACTTGGCATGGACATTTGGAAATCAATAAAGGATAGGTATGAATTTCCGAAAGTTTTAGATGAGTCAGAAGAGAATGGTGATATTTCAACCTCCAAAATGATGATTGTTGATCAAGAAAATAGAAAACAATATGAATGGAATGTGTGAGCGAAGAACGCCATTTTATGCTGGTTAGTGGATGTTGAGTTCACTAAAGTAATGCAGTTCACCACATAGAAAGAAGTATGGGATAAATTATAAAGTATCTATGAAGGTGATGGAAAATTCAGGAAGGACAAACTGCAAACACTATTTTTGTTGTTTTAAACTCTCAAAATGAAGGAGGACAAAGATGTCTCCTCATACTTCCTAAGAGTGGATGAGATAGTGAACTTCATAATAGGGCTTGAAGCTAATATTAAAGAGAATTCTTTTGTTCCAAATATCATGAGAACTCTTCCCACATGGTTCAATCCAAAAGTGTCAGTTCTAGAAGAAAAAAGTGATTTGGATGACCTAACCAAGGATTAACTATATGTAATACTCACAACATATGAAATGAGAACAAAACCTACGAATGTATCTAGGAAAGAAGATGCATTTAAAGCAACGAGGAGGCCCAAATCCAACAGAAGTGAATGCATAAATACAACTAATTTATCAGATGAAGAAAAGGCCAACTTCATGAGGAGACTAAACAGAGGACAAGGTAAGTACAAATGACCAATCTGGTCACAGGTTAAAAACTATACTATAAATGACCAATTTGTTCATGGGATAAAAACTAAACTAAAAATGACCACATAACAATTGGTCATTTTTAGTTGTCTCACTCTGACAATGGAAAATTACAATTTTAACAATGAATTTGTAAAATTCACTAAATTTTAACACTACAGATGGATTCAGAGGGGTCTCTAGATCCATCCGCAGTGTTAAAATTTAGTAAATTGTAACATTGTAGATGCATTCAAAGACACGAGTGATCATGTAAATTGTGTCACTCAGCGACAATGGTCAAAAATTGTAATTTTGATAAGAATTACAATTTTGTACCACTGTCGTCGAGTGACACAATTTACATGATCACAACTAGCTCATTGTTTCATCAAGTACTAGATTGGGCATTGTTTTAACAGTGTATCCTTGTTTATTCTCATCAATGGTTTTTCCTTTCCATTTTTTTCCCAGGAAACTTATGGCTTATGCCATATTTGTTCATTATAACCTCTATGACATCCTAACAACACACCAAATTGATCATGATGTTTTGATTCAACTAGCATCATTATAGGTCACGTCAAAATATGCCATATTGGACATAGAAAAAACTATATTACGTCACAAATTTAGCATGTAATGCTTGAATCAACCCATATTATCAACATGTAACCTTACTGAATAAGTCCATTCTATCATAGGATTTCTCTCACCCATCTCATTTGCATTCTTCAATCCTAGATGTTTGTAATTCTTGATGTGTTGAGTCAAAAACATTAATTATAGATACACCAAGTAGGCTTGTAATCTAAACATTTGTTCTTCGGCAAAGGAATACAACTTCTTAGAGATTGAATTACAATGAATTCAAAATATTTGAATATGACACGAGGGTCTTTATACTTTGGATAGATTCCATCCATCACTCCCTTCATAAAAGCATCAACACTTTATCATCATTCTTTTCAAAAATATTAGACAACATCCAAATGGTCTATCTGGCTTCAAAAGTAGTACTAGTGACTTTCTTTTATTTTATATGAAAATGAAGTATTATCATTAATATATATATCAATGTAAATTCATATATATATATATATATATATATATATATATATANATTTTATGGAAATGAAGGCACATTTATATTTGATTATATGCAAACCAGGGGCACGACATTCGACAAAATGGAGATAAAACAATTGGCCAGCGTCGTGCCGAAAATATTTTATATATTTTTTAGTCTTGAACCATTAACAAAATTCGTAAAAAGTTGTCCTTGTAATTTCTTGAGTCAAATCGTCCTATAACTATTTAGCTCTTCGACTATGTATGGACCAAGACAGGATGTTTGTATATATTTTTTTCTCATTTTATTCGAATGTCATATAATATATTAGTGAGTTATATATCTTTTATTTTTATGTTGCAATCATGCCAAGATTGTTGCTATTGTTTTTTCAATTCTTGATGATGGATTGTTATTTGGTGTTGCTCCTCTAGTTTTATTAAATTGAAATTTATGTCTTCTTTTTAAAACGTAGTGGCACAACTACTTCATGTCCATAGACGAGTTTAAAGGGTGTCTGTCTAGTTTACCATTTGTAAGTTGTTTGATATGCCCACAAGATAACAGTTATCTTATCGTCCCAGTCATCCTTGTCAATATTACACAACTTTTTTAATCCTTTGGTTAGATCTTTATTGAATGCTTTAGTGGCTCCATTTAAGTTCAAATGATACTCATTTAGTAGAATTGATATATTCTTGTTAAGAAAATGTGTTCCTTTGTCATTGATAAGAGTAAGAGGACATCCAAATCTTGTGATTATATTTTTCATGTATAAATTTAGAGGCTACTTAACTTAAACATATTTTGACAGGTTTGGGATTTTCCCATTTGTTAACATATTTGGCTACTGTCATGCCCATGAATTGGAAAGGGTCCAATGAAGTCAATAGCTCATATTTCCAAACTTAATATTGGATTAACATATATTAAGTGAATTTAAGTACTCGACAATGGTAGACCTATTCTTTGGCATTTGTCACATTTATTCACATGCATTATGTAGTCTTTATGTAGTGTCAAACACCATAGTCCAAATAGTAAAAAACTTCATGCAGTCGTGTCAGCTTGGAAGTATCCACTAATAGGTCCACTTTGTGCCTCGCTAATGATATCGTATCTTTCATGTTATACGACACATCGTCGAAGCATTTCATCACGTCCTAATCTGTATAGGAATCCATTTATAAAAGTGTATGGTGTGACCTTTATTGCAAGCATTTTATTTTTATTTTATGTAATTCCTTTTGGAGCTTGACCTTCTTTGAAATATTATGTTATAACTTCTGATTCCATTAGTACAAATTCGACTTTGAATAAATGTGTGTAAGGTTTTTCATCATCAATTCTGATAGGATCTTCTCCCATGTCGACCCTAGACAAATGTTCAGGGCCAACATTAGTCTTTCCAAGTTTGACAATTATTTCAAATTCAATTTCTTGAAATAAAAGTATCCATCTATATATGAGACCATGGTGAAGAGTTTTATTGAATAAAAATTTGAGTTCTTGATGATCAATGTAGAATATAAAAGGGTTAGCCAACAAATAATGTCGATACTTCTGTAATGAAAAAGTCATGCCTATGGCTTCCCTTTCTATTTTTGAATAATTTATCTTTGCTTTATTCAACTTACTACTAGCATATGCATTAGGATAATCCATTCGGTCATCTGCAGATTGAGTAAGTATCGCTCCAATTGCAATAATCCATGCATCGATATGACGTGAAATTTGATCAACCAATTTGGGAACCGTAATATTGGAGCTTAGAATAAATTACTCTTGATTAATTCAAATGATGTTGGACATTCTCATGACCACGTAAAATCTTGATTTTCATTTAATAATTCTTCCAAGGGGTACATCATATCATATTAATGTCTAATAAAATTTTTATAGTAGCTAGTAGGCCCACGGAGTATTTTTACATGTTTTGGATTTACTAGTAGATTGAAGTCAATGATAACTTTGATTTTGGCGTAGTCGAATTTAACTCCTTCATTGCACACAACATGTCCCAACAGTATTCCAACTAGTCTTACAAATATGCACTTTTTAAAATTTAGAGATAGATGTGTTTGCCTGCATTGTTCTAGCATGATTTGGAGGCTTTGAACATGGTCCCTTAACATTGAATATATTGTCCAGTTGTCGAAGTAGAGAGCCATAGTTTTGTATAAATATTTCTGAAATGCTTTTACAACTATTTTTTAGAACACTACAAGTGTGTTCCTTACGCCAAATGACAAAACTTTATACACAAATGATCCAAATTCACACACAAATGTTGTTTTATGTTGGTCTTCTTTGGCAATATGGACTTGGTTATATCTAGAAAATTCATTAGTAAAGGAATAACAATTAACGTGACCCACAACTTCATTAATGATTTCATTAGAAAAAGGCAGAGGAAAAGGGTTAGTTGATGTTACTTTTTTAATCCCATGAAGTTGATGCAAATATGTAATTTTGTTGGGTCATGTTTCTTCGATTGCATGACCATAATGCAGGCGCATTTCGACTAGTCAGTGGATAGATTATTCCAACAGCTAACATATTTTATATTTATTTATTTACTGTGTTTTTATACTTGTGTGCCAACTTATATGGTTGTTTCTTAACAGGTCTGGCATTTAGTTTTCTGTCATTTCTAATTTTTCCCATTTCTTTTACTAAACGCTTTAAGTATTTATAGTAGCGTGTGAAGACATATTTGTATTCCTTTAACAAGTTGTTGATTTATGTTATTTACTGGCAGATCAGTAGTCTCCTATTTTTGCCATGTTTGTTCAATCATCATTTGAAATGTTGACAAAGACATTTTGGTTTGTGCATACATCCATTCTGGTGATTTTTATTCATTGATTGGTCGAACCCTTCTTTGAATTCTATAAACACAAGAGGGAATCATTTTTCAGTAAATATTTCTTGCTCACTTTTTCCATCTGTGGTGACTTTCATCAGATATTTCAGATATTTTAATACACATGGATGATTTCTTTTCCAACTTAATATTTTTGCGACAACTTTTTCATTTTTGAGATATAGTCGAGTCGACCGATGGGCTGGCTTGGTCATGGTAGTATTACATGTTGACTATGGTCAGTATGTTGTAGTATGTGCAAGCTTTCTTATTGGTTGTAAGAAAATTTTAATTTTTGCAATTGGTTCTTTATTGCCTTCCTCTTCCATGTTGAAAGAGAAATCTCTTATAAAAATTTCTTTCAGTTCTTTCCAGCTGAAATTTTATCCTCTGGCCTCTTCCATCTTATACCATTTATTTGGGAGGGCATCTAGTGTACTTGGGAATGGGTGAGTCCATATAACACTTTCATCTCTATATCCAATTCATTTCCATTCCTTTTCACATACACTAATATGTCTTCTTGGATCTTGGCCTTGTATGAAGGAATAGAGCCTTCATACAAGCCTTTATGCCTTTTGAGAAGGCATAAAGCCTTTTTATAACATTATTACAATGTTCCTTGGGGCCATACAATGGGTAAAAACCATGGGTTGTCAAATTCCATGGTTGGGATAGGTACAATGTTCCTTGAAGCCATACCATGGAACAAAACCCTGGGTTGGCAAATACCATGGATGAGAGAGGGTGGCATATCTATTTAATGTTTTTATGATGAATGGGAGAGGGTGGCCTCTCCATTTAATTCTTTTATGACTTATACATCCAAATTTAGACCATTTCCTCCCTGAAATTAAAATCATTCTTCTTCCTTAGAAAATGATGGTCCCCATCATTTCATGCTAAAAAGAGACCCATGATTACAATGTGCCAATTGCCAATGAAGCTAAGGGTTTTGTGAGGTGAACCCATAACCGTGGGTTTTGTGTGGTTGACCCATAACTATGACCATGACCATGGGTTTTGTGTGGTTGACCCCTAACCATGGATTTTGTGTGGTTGACCCACAACCGCTGGTTTTGTGTGGCTAACCCATAACCATGGGTTTTGTGTGGATGACCCCTAACCATGATTATATATCTGTGGGTTTTGTGTGGGTGAAACATAACCATAATTGTGGGTTTTGTGTGGTTGACCCTTAACCAAGGAATTTGTGTGGTTGACCCATAACCATAATCGTTCGTTTTGTGTAGTTGACCCATAACCGTGATTACAAAAACGTGGATTTTATGTGGTTGATCCATAACAATGGGTTTTGTGTGGTTAACCCATAACCATGATTACAATAGGATTTAATAAAAATCCAAAAATTGAAAAATTCATGATCTTTGGTGCAATTGATGTCTTGTTGCAGATTCATTCATAGCTTCTTATGTAGATGATGAAATTGAATTCCGTTGAAGACCCATTTGATATCTCAAAGAGACCTTTCCATCCATATAACATATTTTATTTTTGGTGGCCCAAGTAATGAGAAAATGTTTGTTGAGGCTCAGGGGACACGCACGCACTGTTTTTGCATACATATCATCGCTTCAATCAATATATCTCAAACCAGAAATCCAAATGAAAAAATGTGAAATACCCATTTTAGATAACATAAATAAATTTCCAATGATATATGGTAGAGTCTTTGATATATTATGTGTATTCATTTTTACTTGTTTAAATTTGTTGTACATGAAGCTGCATTGTGTACAAACATGTGTTGCTTCGAACAAGCATATCTCACAAACTAGGAATCCAAATGAAAAATTGTGAAATACCCATTTTAGATGACAGAAGAAAAAAAATTCAAATGAGATATGGAATACCCCTTGAAACATATTGTAGAGATCATATCATCTCTATAATTTTTGTAGAAGTGGGTCGTCCTCCATAGATTGATGAGTGTAGGTTGCCAAGGGTTTGTAGAGCAACATAGATTGTTGTAAAGATCATGGAACATTTGGATGAAACATAGAAACCATTGTATGGAATAATAAATAGACTCTAAGAGTTGCAAAAGGAGGTTGTAAATTCCTGTAGTTATTTGAATCTGAACTATGCTCAAACCCATATTCCCATGGAATGGTTACCTTCTCTGATACCACTGATCCAGATCTTGGGGGCTGAGACCCAGGAGCCTTGAATGCTGAAAGAGGAGGAGATTAAAACTGCAAAATTGTTACCAATTGATCCATAGATTAGATAGGCCACATGGAGGGGTGAGGCTCAAAGAGGTTTCTTTGAGGCTAACCTCTCAAACTATACTAAGAAGTACACTTAGAACCAATAACTCAAAAATAACTTAATAGAATAAGAGAAAGGTTGGATTAAAAAAATATTTGAATGTTTTATTGAGAAGGCATGGAGTCTTTTTATAGCATTATTACAATGAGCCTTGGGGCCATACCATGGGTTTTGAAATACCATGGATGGAAGAGGTGCAATGTGCCTTGAAGCCATACCATGGAACAAAATCATGGGTTGTCAAATACCATGGAAAAAAACCATGGGTTGTCAAATACCATGGATAAGAGAGGGTGGACTCTGCATTTAATGCTTTTATGATAAATGGGAGAGGATGACCTCTCCATTTAATGATTTTATGACTTATACATCAAAATCTAGACCATATGCCCCTGAAATTTGGATCACCACTAGCTTGCATCTTTCAACCAAGTTAGTATTAACATAATTGAATGTAGCTCTGGAATCGATTAAAATAGAAACTAGTAAATTTTTTATTTTACCTTCAATTTCGATCATTGATGACTGATGATCTTCTTGGAGATTTTCCAAAGATACATATATATGCATAATGTTATGAGCTACATTCCCCACTGTAGATTCTTCCTTCAAATTATAAACTCTGGAATCTTTGTTCTTTTTCTTAGAACAATTGTCGAGATAATGGTCACCTCCACATCTCTATCATTTAAGCGGTGTAAAATTCCCTTGTCCTATGGGTTCATTTATCCTTGATTCCATTTTTTGATGTGGTTGTTTGAAAGAACTGGAGATTTCCTTCTTACCACTAAAGGGCTTGAATACCTTTTTTGTATGCTCTTGTTTTGTCTTCATATTACTTTTCCAACTCTTGTGAAGGTCGTGCATGTTCTTTCCATGTTGATACAAATACTTGGCATTCCTTATGCACTCTTTTAATGTAAGTGTCTCATCATAATTGATCTGCTCTTTATCATAATGTTGGCAGACCACTAAGGAAATGTTCGATTTTTACTTTATCCTCTTGAATAAAATCCATATAGCTTAACAACTCCAAAAATCTATTTTCATACTCATCCATGGCCATATTCTTGCTTATTGTAAAATTGTTGAGATAAATATTCTTGCTTGAAGTATTTCTCAAATATTTTCAAGGATATCTTCCTCTCTTCCACACCTTCTACTTGCTTCAATTGTTCCCACCAATGGTAGGCTTTTCCCTGAAGGTCAAATGTGGCAATCTTGGCTTCTTGATTGTCTGAATAGTCATGTAATTGTAGATGTTTTTTCATCTCTTGAAGCCACATCTCTGCAACTTCCCCAAAGTTCTCTCCATATAAGGTAGGAGGCTTAAGTTTTCTTAGTTCACCTTGTAAAACATTTTCATCTCTTTTTCTTTTCTGTTGTCTTTTAGGGCTATGTTTGTGATGAATTTCAGATTTCACACTTCTATGATGGATACCCACTGAATGGTGTTGGGAATGCAGATCCTGGTAATTGGAATGTCAGTACCTATCTGAAATTTATTTGTTTAGGGAGTCTTATCCTTCCCTTACTATCATTGAAGGTACTTGTTGCACTTTATCATGCATCTTTATTAAATCATGCATCAATTACTGGTTTATTGGATTATGTCACTCCATGTATTGTAGAATCTTTTCATTTCCAACCTGAATATTCTTCAATGCCTGGAACACTTTCTTGGGTTCCATTTCAAATCGATGGCCATTGGAATCTCTCCTTTGGTAATCACCCATACTCCTTTCTTTAGCAAACTGTGATATTTGAGGAATCTCAACCATCTTGCAATTATGTCTTCCCACTACTTTGGAAACTGCCAATTACAAGGCCTAGAAAAATTGTATTGCTCTAACAATGTGAAATTTATCTAGGTTTGTTAGTTCACAACTAAATTCATATGCATAATGTAATTTACACTAACCGCATTGACACATTTAATTCAATCATAATACAAATTCAAATAAATTATACAACACAATTATCTTAATATACAAACATATCTCAGAGGCTAAGGGTTGAATCCTTAACTCTGATACCAAGTTGTAACACACCTCATGTCACACTAGAATACACAACAACAAATTATATGAATTTTATATGCATAAACCTGACAAGTGCATAGCCCAGTGGGTTATCTCAAGTGGTTGAGAGTTGTTTATGCTAGCAGAAGGTATTGGGGTCAAATCCCCAGGTGGCTATGTCGGGGCCCCATTCAATGTCCCAACTGGGTTAGGCCCCATAATCAGGGCCAATGGTTTACCTTGGGTACCATCATAAAATAAATGGGGAAGTACCTGAGGGTTTCCTGAGCATTGTTCCTTGTAAAAAATAAATAAATAAAAATAAAAATAACAAGTGTATATTAAAATGCATAATTATCATAAGTAAATAGCGGAAGCTTAAACTAATTAATAAGACCCATAAACTCTTATACAAATGTATCTTAAACAAAATCAATAATAGCAAAATCTTAGGATAATTTATGAGATTCATAAATACTCATGCGACTATGTTTGTATGCACTTACGAAACATAAGTTAACCTTAGTTTTATTGTTAAGACAAGGTTAAATAATACTTCGACATACCCATTTTTTATTCTTATTCTACAGTAGAAATTACCTTATATTTCACGCAGAGTTTAATTTACCTAAAAACCATTGTCTTAATACATGTAAATAAATTCACTCTTTTTTATGTAAATGTTATAATATTTTAACTAAGAAAGAATTTCCTGACCATATTAAATTATGGATTAGAAAGTAATATTTTCAAACTTATTTATAAGACTTTATCCCTAGGAACCCTGAAACTTTATCGTGAGCTGCAAAGATGGAGTGAAGTAAGACAGAGTGAGTTGCGACGGACTGATCTGAATTTTTAAAGGATCTTTCTAACCATTAAAATTGTATTTGAAATTCGAATGCTTAACTTCATAAAAAGAATTTTAAAATACAAATTTAAATGCTTAATCAAACCACATAAGCACATAAACAAGTATGCAAACCATAAAAATTGTAGACATCAGATGATAACGAAGTTCACCCCTCCTGGGCTATGTCTCTGAGCCACTTCCAATGAGAAGGTCGATCTTATTAAGTCTTCAAAAATATTACCTACATTATTTCTGTAGTAACTTATTATTTATGTCAGTCAAATACAGAAACAGGATGCACCACTGCATTCCTCTCGAAATTTTGAGAAAAATGAGTATAAAGTCAACACCCTTTACCTCAAAGCTCCTCTGGAACACATTTCGAGAAAGATCCTTATTGCGCCTGTGCGGAATGTACCTTTCTATACTCAAATACTACCTCAGTAACTGTTTAATTAATGGTTGAACTCCCTCCATCGTGGATTATAAATGGTGATTTATTACAGTGTTTATTGGGCCCAAAACAATGGCCACGCGCCCCTTTTTTGGGCTCCAAATCCGTAACAATTTAAAAATATAGTATGCCATATCCCTACAATGGATTTGGTTGTGGCCCATTGGTAACATGTTTCTTTGTGGGAGTGAAAGTCCCGGGGTCAAACCCATTGTCCTTTTTCCTCTTCCTTTTAACGTGGATACATTGCAATATATAACATATATGTTGATTGTTTTGTATGGTTTGGTTACAATAGAGAATGTGGTGTTGGCTTCTCAGTTCTCGTTGTTGTTGGTTACACCATTGTGGTATGTTGGAATATCATGGTATATATGTGACACATGGGTCGAGGGATAAGCCCTCGGCCCTGTCCCTTTTTACAAATAGCTAGGGAACCAACTTCAAATAGAAGTTTGGTTCTATAAGGGTAAGAAGTATCATGCGGGAATCATGGCTAGACAAAATGTTAGGACATTTAGACACTTAGGAGTTAGTTAAAGATCAACTTGTGTCATATATCTGTTAGGTAAAATGTGTTTCTTTAGTATGCATTTGTAAATATTCTAATCCGATGGTCATGATATGTTCTAGACATAAAGTGATCTGATGACTCAACTTCTCTTAGATCATACCTACCATTGATTTGTGGCTTAACACTCAATTGGTCCATGATCTCTATTTAAAAAGCATGGAGGGTCCTTGGCTAGTTGTTCAATTATGAGAAGCTCATTTGTAACTTTCTTTCTTTTTCATAATAAATTGCTCCAAGTAGCTCTTTGGCTAGGGCCATGGACTGTTTCCCTCTCGAGGGTTTTAACCACGTGACAAACATCGGTGTGTTGATCTGTGATATATTTGTGTGAAGTGGTTGCTCTAGGTGTTCAGTCTTTTTGGAGTACCCTATGTACTCGAACACAAAAGATGTGGAGAATTTGGCAAAGGAGAGGTTGGGGTTCAAATCCCTTGGCCTCCAAAATTTTTGGTAAACAAACTTGTGGCGTGTCCAATCGAATCGCCACATGGTGCTCTTCAATTGGTCCACCTTAATGTCACCTACCCTATGTACCTTCCATGTAGATGGCACATTCCCGCCACTTGTCAACAACCTGTTCATCCACCTTGATGCCACCTGCCAATGTACCTTCCACGTAGATGCCACATTCCTGCCACTTGTCAACAACCTATTGGTCCACCTCATATGCCAAGTCATATTATAGGCTATGTCGACCCCTATGGAGCTCCCACATGGCACTTGAATGTTGACTATGTATGCCACATGGAACCCTATGGGTGTTCCATGTGGCCCCTTCTTTGCCACTTTAAGCATGTTTTGTCGAAAGTTCAAAACTCATTAACTTTCTCATCCGGAGGTTGTTTCTCGCAAAACGAACATCACTGGAAACTTATCGCTGATATTTACACTGTTGTAAGCTTATGTTTTCATTTTGAATAATTTTATTTTAATAAATATTGGAGATCCTCCTAGATAAAACCTTCCCACTATGAAGCTTTTCGGCCACCAAAAGCATGGAATCATTCAAAAAATAGGTGAAGGTATAGTCCCCTCACTCTTCTATTATCTGGCCATCGTTCCTTGCTTGAATGCATTCCTTTAAGCCCCATGTGAATATATTCCACATCACCTCTTTGTGAAGATCTTATCTTCTTATCAAGTATGGCATCTTCCTGAATTTGATTGAGGTACTCAGAGCCAACTCATCAACAAAAGGTACTTGAACATGTACATATTGATCCACAATCAAATAATGCTCATACAATTTTAAGTTTTCCACATTAATGGTGCAATACATTTTCATATAAGGAGACAAATCTAACCGAAAATCATTGTTACCAACTTGATCCAAAATTGTGAAAGGGCCATACCTTATTGGTTTCAACTTCCTACCTTCACCTTGGAGTTGGTCCTTGCTGATATGAAGCCAAACTTGATCACCAACTTGAAAGTGATGATCCACCCAATGCTTTTCATGTCTTTCTTTATACTTGGCCTGACTTGATTCCAACTGCTCCTGCATTGTTTGATGACTCAATTAAATCTACTGAATAAACTTCAAATCTTTATCTGCATCAACTTGACCATATTCCATTTAACCTTTCCCAAAAACAAATTCTAAGGGAGACTTTGGTAAATATCGAAAACATGTCTTGAATGGAGACTTCTGTGTTGAAGAGTGTATGACTCTATTTGTTGTAGGCATGTTGAACATAATCCAATTTCTCTTCCCAAATTTTAGGATTCTTGACACAATACCCTTAAAGAAGTACTACAGTCTGGTTAACCACTTCAGTTTCTCCGTCAGTTTGTGGATGGAATGTTGTGATTTTCTTCAACTTTGTGTCCATAAGTTCCCATAAATATGACCAAATTTTCCCAAGAAAATGGGAATCTCCATCAAATACAATAGAAGTAGGTAACCCAAAATGAACCCATACATGTTGGAAGATCAAATGAGCAGTCAACTCAGTTGTGACCTACTTCTTACAAGGCATTAAAATGCACATTTTACTGAACCTATCCAAAACAACATATAAGTAATTATGTCCCTTTCTAAACATTGGTAACCCTCCTACAAAGTCCATTGGTACACTTTCCCATGGACGGGAAGGGATAGGAAGTGGAGTTTACAAGCCTAACTTTCTATTACTTGGTTATTTGCTACACATAACACATCCTTTTACATAATTGGACATAGTATCATTCATCTGAGTCCAATAACAAAACTTTGGTAATTGTGCTACAATTCTTCCTACACCAAAATGCCCTGAAATGAGAGAAGTATGAGCTTCTCTTATCACATGCACTCTTTCACTTTGTGGAATACATATTTTTCCAAGATGATACAGCAACTTCTCATGAATATTATAATCCAATTCTTCATTTTGAGAGCCATGCATTAGTTATTCATATACTTCTTTAAAGTCTTCATCCTTAGTATATCGTTCAACATAACTTGAATGTACCAAAGCACTTTGTTGAATGACAATTGAAGCATTTGTTGGAGGTTTAGATAACATATCTGCAACTTTGTTCTTAATCCCTTTCTTGTACTTAATAACCAAATGAAATTGTTGTAGAAAACCCATCCACTTGAAATGCCTTGATTGTTGTATCTTAGTTTGTGATTGAAGATATTGTAGCGGTTCATGATCAGTATGTATAATTGTTTATTTACCCATTAGGTAATGTTTCCACTTCTTCACACTTTGTACTAATGCATACAATTCTTTATCATAGGTAGGATAGTTAATTATTTCTTTAGAGAATGTTTCATATTGATAACATATTGTTTTTTTTATGTTGCATTAAGACTGCCCCCATGGCATAGCCAATAGCATCAGTCTCTATCTCAAATGATTGTTGTAGATCCACCAATGCAAGTATTGGAGTTGTGTTGATATCTTCTTTCAATGTGTTGAAGGATTTATGTTTTTTGTCTTCCCACTAAAAGAATTTGTTCACACTTGTCAAAGCATGTAATGGAGAAGATATGAAGGAGAAGTTCGTAATGAACTTCCTCCAAATTTTGGGCTGCTCCCAAGAAGCTCCTTACAACGGTTACATTATTTGGCTTGTTCCAATTCATAATGACCTCTACTTTAGAGGGATCAATTCTAATTTCACCACCCCCTACAATGTAACCCAAATACACTAAATATGTCTTCCCAAACTCGCATTTGGACATATTTAAGTACAATTTCTCCCCTACAAGTACATCCAAAACTTGTTTCACGTGCTTGACATGTTCTTCCCAAGTGCAACTAAAAATAAAAATATCATCTAAGTAGACTATAAAGGGCCTAAACACATCATGGCATCACCCTCATAAACATTTTGGGTTCATTACAAAGCCAAAAGGGAATTACCATCCATTCATACAATCCCTGCTTAGTTTTGAAAGGAGTCTTCCAGATGTCATTGTCATCAATTCGAATTTGATGATAGCCGCTTCGCAAGTATAACTTAGTGAAAAAAATTGTATTCTTGAGTTGATACAAAAGATCATCAATTCAAGAAAGATTATACATGTTCTTGATTGTGATTTTGTTTAGTTCCATGTAATCCATGCACATGCACCATGTGCCATCCTTATTTGGTACCAAAACAATCAGTGAACCACACAGAGAAGAGCATGGCCTAATTTCCCCTCTTTCAAGCAATTCCTAAACCTGCTTCTTTATCTTTACATTTTCAATTATTAAAGACATGTACATGTCAATGTTAGGAAGAGGTGCATCTTGTTGTAAGTGAATATCATGTTGGATTTCTCTTTTAGGAGGTAATTCTTTAAATTCTTGAAATAAAATATCATAAATGGATACAACTTTAGTCAAGTCATTTTTATTTTTTGGATCACATCCCTTAAAGGATTCATTTTGACCAACATCATTTGCTTTAACTATCATAAGAACAAAATTTTTACTAGCATTCATTAGGCTCTTCGTTTGACTTGCAGAAACCAAAGAAAGATTAGTTTTCATGTAGTGTGCACAAACAATGTATTCAATACCATTTTTAGTGATTTGATATTTGTTATCTTCCCTATAAAAGATAGCCTCCCTATCATAAAGATAAGGACTACCCAACACAATACCACATATATCCAATGGGACCACATCCATATCAACTTCATCAACAATTCTAGAAGGAATGGAAAATATAAGTCTACATTGTTTTGTAACTTGCAATTGTGCATTATCACATACCCATCCAAGTGGATATTGCTTAGGGTGTAACTTAGTTTCCAAATGAATTTTTTTAACTATATCTTCTAAAATGATATTTGCTTGTGATCCACTATCAAAAAGAGTATCATTATTTGTATGTTTATAGATTATCTTGATATGAAATAACTCACTTCCTTTTCTTTCATCAATAACAGGTTCATGCTTTGAAATAGAAGTAGAAATAGTTTTACCTTGAATTTTTGTAGCAACAATCTTAGTTTCATCCCCCAGAGTCATATCCCAAATCATGTTGGATTGTTGTAGCAATGTCTTCTTGTCTTCCTTATTCCTAAACTTCTCAGGCTTTAGTTCTGAGTGAAGTTTCCAACATTTGGATGCATCGTGACACTTTTTTCTAGCAATGTGTGCACGTAGGTTTTTCTTCTCCTTTCTTCACTATAGTTATATGCGTAAATTTCCCTTTACTGTTGAATTTGTTTCCATCTGGTTTGAAAGGTTTCTTGGAAAAAAATTCATTTACATTCTTCCCCTTGGACATCATATGAGTCGTTTAAATGCATACCTCATCAAGGTTAGTCAGATTAAATATAAGCATCATATGATGCAAATAAATATGTAATCCTCCTATATACTTGAGAAGAGTTTCTTGAGTGTAAAGAGGTATACCAAGTACCAAAGCTCTTTTTGTGAATTCTTGTGTGTACTCCTACACACTTTATCATTTACCTTGCCTCAAATTTTGTCCGTCCATCATGGCTTGCTGCATATATCCAACAAATAGAACTGCTTCTTTAATGTTGCGAGAAACTCATACCAAGAGGAAATAATTTTACTTTTGTGGCAAGATCCTCTTGCGTTCTTCTCTCCCACCATATGAGAGTAGTCCCTCCGAGTCGAAGAGATCCCACTAAATTTTGATGTTATCTTCAGTGAATTTGGGAATCCTACAATAAACTTCTATTTGACGGATCCAAATATCAAGTTTCTCATCACTAAGTTCTCCATTGTAAATAGGCAATTCAAACTTAATATAAAGTTTTAATTGAGGCATATTAAAATCAACTTTTTTTTTCCAGATAGAGAATGAAAAGAACCATCAAGAAAATATGGTGAACATGGTGGGGTTTTAGGAGGGTCCTTACCATTTCCTTCTCCCTTACCTTCAATATTAGATGGACCACCTTGCTCTCCCTTCTTTCGTTCTTGATAAATATATTCCACCATCGTTTGCATCCTCATAAAATCCTTAAGAAATTCTCCTTCAACTGGAATTGAAGAAGTCACATCTTCTCCTTTTGGTGAAGCCATTTTACCTCTTCTTGAACCAATTTCTGGATCAAATTCCTCAAGTTCTCCTTCACCACGCTAAAGCCTTGATCTTGTTAACATTCACAAACTCACAATGCAATGGTTAAGCTGCTTTGATACCAAACTTGATCTGAATTTTTAAAAGATCTTTTTAACCATTAAAATTGCACGTGAAATTTGAATGCTTAACTTCATAAAAAGACTTCTGAAAGGGAATTTTAAATGTTTAATTAAACCACATAAGAAAATAAACAAGTATGCAAACCATGAAAATTGTAGACAACAAATGATAACGAAGTTCACCCATCCTAGAATACGTCTCCAGGCCACTTCCAATGAGAAGGTTGATCTTATTAAGTCTTCAAAAAGATGGCATACATGAGTTCTAGAGTAACTTCTGATTTATGTTAGTCAAACACAGAAACATACTTCACCACTACATTCCTTTCGAAATTTTGAGAAAAATGAGTATAAAGTCGACTCCTTTTCTTGAGACCTCCCCTGGCACACAATTTGAGAAATATCTATGTTGCACCTATACAGACTATACCTTCTGTACTCAAATCCCATCTCAAGAACTGTGCAATTGGCATGGCCAAAATCCCTCCTCCATGGCTTAGAAATGGTGATTTTTTATAGTGTTTATTGGGCACGAAACGATGGACCATGCGCCCCTTTTTTGGGCTCCAAATTTGTAACAATTTTAAAAATATATTATGCCATATCCTTGCAATAGATTGGGTCATGGCCCATTGGTAACATGTTTCTTTGTGGGAGTGGAGGTCCTGGGGTCAAACCCGTGGGCCTCTTGCCTCTCCCTTTTAACATGGATACATAGCAACATTAGAGCATTTATGTCAATTGATTTGTACAGTTTGGTTACAATAGGGATTGTGGTGTTAGCTTCTTGGTTCCCGTCGTCGTTGGTTGCACCGTTGTGGTAACATGGTAGATATGTGATACATGAGGCCGAGGGCCAACCCTTTTTACAAATATCCAGCGAACCAACTTCAAATAGAAGTTTGATCTAAAAGGGTAAGAACCATCATTCGGGGATCATGATTAGGTAGAAGTTGTGGATACTTTGGTGGAGGAGAGGTTGAGATTTGAATCGCTTGGCCTCCATAAATTTTGGTAAACAAACTTGTGACATGGCCAATAGGATCACCATGTGGCACTCTTTGTTTCATCCACCTATAGGCCACCTACCAACATACCTGCTACGTAGATGCCACATTTCTGCCACTTTTTAAACAAACTTGTGACATGGCCAATAGGATTGCCATGTGGCACTCTTTGCTTCATCCACCTAGATGCCACCTACCAACATACCTGCTATGTAGATGCTACGTTTCTGCCACTTTTCAACAACCTGGTGGTCCATCTCATTTGCTAAGTCATCTTCTCAACCATGTGGCACCCTATGGCACTTCCACGAGGCACCTGCATGCTGACTGTGTATGCCACATGGCACCCTTTTGGGTGTGTAATGTGGCCTGTTTTTTGCCATTTTTAGCTTGTTTTTACGAAAGTTCATAATTCAATAACTTTCTCATCTAGAGGTCGTTTATCATGAAACAAATGTTACTGAAAATCTCTCACCAATATCTACATTGTTGTAAGCTTCTGTTTGCATTTTGAAGACTTTTATTTTGATCGATCTTGGAGATCCTCCTAGATCATGGAGTGAGCTGCAACGGGGTGAACTAAGATAGATTGAACTGTGACTTAAGCATATAAAATTATGTTAAACTTTTCCTTAAGACAAGGAAATTTAATAAGTGCACCACGACAAGTGAAAATCGACACAAGCATATAAAATTATGCCAAAGTTTTCCTTAAATAAGGAAATTCAATTAAAGAACTCCGACTAGTGAAATTCGACACAAGCATATAAAATTATACCAAACATCCCTTAAAATAAGGAAATTCAATTAAAGAATTCCTACCAGCCATATAAAATTATGCCAAACATCCCTTAAAACAAGGAAATTTAATAAATGAACTCCACACAAGGACATAAAAATTATGTTGAACATTTCTCAAATAAACATTATTCATTGTATTAAGTCAAATGTTCATTAAGGCAAGGTATTCACCCTTAAAACTCGTGGAGTTTCCAAAATATAAAAAGGAAAAATATTTATTTATTTGTTTATTTATACTTTTCCAAATTCATGTAAGACAAAAAGACATATAATTTTAGCAATTCCACCCATGGAATTTAACATGCAAACCCTACCATACAAAACCTTTCATTAATTTGGCCCAAAATTTGCTTTGGCGTGAACACTCCAAAATATTTTAGCTTAACAATTACGATTAGTGGTTTTCCAAAACCACAATACCTCTAAATGCAAAATACCTAATGTGCCTTGGCACAAAGAACATATCTTCCATACAAACATTTAAACTTTATTAAATAAATAATTGGTCCATTAGGAGATATTATTTTCCAAATAAAACAACTTCGACATACGATATCAAGCCCTAGAATTAACACTATTCACATGGAATGAATTTAAGATAGACTTGAATAAAGAATTAGCATTCATAAAATTTTGAATAATTACCACATAATTAAACTTTTCATACCCATGAATTAATCAAAATAAAGCGTGAATTTATACCTTGCATCCAAACTTAGGAAATTTAACAAGGAAATGGTTCAAAACTTTTATTAGTCATTAATTATTTACTATTTTAGAAAGTAAAACACAATTTGCAGGGAAATAAACTTATATGTGAAATAATTTCCATGCTCCACCGGACCATAGGAAATTCTACTCATTTTTCTCTGAACATAACTCCACCCCGGAGGTGAGACTCATGCGTCCATTCATTATAGACTCACAAGTCCTAGGTTACTCTGTTATTTCCTCACTTGGAAACAAAATTTACTAGTTTATTACCAAATCCATGCCAACTACGCAATTCCTTCCTTTAGCTACATTCTAGCTAGCACCATAGTGAAAACCGTCAATGCACATGTGCTTAGAATTCCACCAAAAGAATTTCTTACACCATGGTCATATCATGGGTACAACCAGAGGCAAAAACCAAGAAACTTTATCAACCAAAAAGGTAACAAAACATGATTGGGCTTACAGGTTCATTTAACCAACCCAACTGCCACAAACTGGTCAAATTGGACACTTTTCTCTGGAACTGGACTTGTTTTTGTCTTCCAGCGATTCCAATTGACCATGAATTTTATGTTCAATCACAATTCTTCTAAATGCTACAACATCCCCATGTTGCACATTGCATTTTCTTCTTTTCCCTCTTTGAAGTTCTCTTTGTCTCTCTATCTCTGCTCTTTTTTTCCTCTGCTTCCTTTTCCTACTTTCTTAGTCCTCATTTCCCCAAGGTTCCACCAACCTTGCATGTCCTTGTCACATTTTTGCAACACTTGTCCAATTTTTTCATTAACTTTTTAACCTCAAAAACAGGTTTAAGGAATTAGTTAAAGAAAGTGTGGGTTTATCAAAGTCATAAGGTAAAGAAGAGTTAAATAAGGCCATACTTAGATTTTAGGCTATATAACACCATCCCCTCACTGATCAAGGTGAATACATGAGTGTACAGCTTAAATCTAATATTAGCAAAATAATTACAACATAAGTTCTCTCTTACATTTAATATTAGCAAATCAATAACAACATCTTACAAAATTACATTAACAAAACAATGAGGTTTCAAACCAAGGGGCGTTACATCTTTAAGAAACGGTTTTCCTTTTGGAAATTGAAAGGGCTCCTTGTTTTACACTTTAACCGTCTACACGGTTCGTCTTGTTAATCGTTGTTGTTTTTTGTTTGAGAACATATATTTTTTGAACATATGCACTTTTAATTTTCTTCTCCAAAGTAGTTGACTTCTCATAAAAAAAACAGTTACAGGCTAATGTTCTTTTAGCATTCATGCTGAGCAAGATACTTAAGCCGAAGATCATCAAGGGGTTCGAGCAGTTAACAGATCTTCGATAAGTGTTAAATGGTGATTGGAGTTAGCACAACTGCCAAAGTAAGTGTTAGTGGCCGGCTTCCCTTGCGATTGAAAGAAGTATTCCGGTTGCATGAAAACTCGAACAAAGCAAGAGGAAGTTGGTTTTCAATGGGAATCATTTGATCATTCCAATTCATGGTAGAAATGTTGGGAATTTATATGGCATTATCTATAAGATTTGTATGGTTTATTATTTAATTTTTAACTGTGATGGTATGATCGAATCAATTTCTTTTGTACAGGGTTTATTCACATTTAGGTCTTGCCACTTTGATTGAGAAAGCAAAGAAGTGGGATACTGATTGAAGGTAGAGGTTTGGACCATATCCAATCTATTCTGAATTTCAATCCTTGTCAAAAGAAGTGGGATACTGATTGAAGTCCTCAAAGTGCTATTTAGAATAAAACTAAGTTCTATTGACATCCAAATGCAAATAGCAATCAGATTAGTAATTGTGACTTGTATTCTGTTTACAGGAATAATAAATGGTGTGGTAATGGAAAATATATGAATTCATAAAATTCTATCTGGTGCGTCTTTTTACATTGAAAACCATTGGACTATAAGTATCATATTTTATCATTTGGCAGTTCAATTGTAAGGAAAATGAGATGAAAGCTTGACAATTGTATCTTGTCTAAGCATTTTTATATCCAAATCCAAATTCGATGTTATGTAGGATTGTTGTTTCAAGCCAATACATTCACTTAGTTTTTCTACATTTTCCAAATGGATTACAATGCTTTACCTTTCTTAGGCATATGTAAGCTTGGTTTGAAAACCGTTTTTGCTACCAACCTGTTAGTAAATCATTGTTGTGAAGTATTTAGTATTTTTCAGATATCAAAGTAAAGTATGTTGTTTCTCATTGGTTTTATCCTTAGCTATTAGGATTGAATGTAAAATTGAAGGGTGGGAAATTATATCACTGTAAACATTCCAAGATATAATATGTGGATGATTGTTTATTGAGAATTAATAATGTGTGACATAAATTAGAATGTTGAAAAATTGTTATATATATATATATATAAGTGATATTGTAGAGAGGTTTTGATTGCTATAAATAGCTATATTGGAGAGGAAAATTGTTACAAGCTCCTAGTTTAATAGATGTGGAAGTGAAAACGCGTTTTGCTGGAGCTCTGCGCGCTAGGGTAGATCGCAGCTGAGAGAGTGCAAGCATGGCGGCGCCTGGGGGAGGGGAGGCCGCCCCCCCCCCACCGAGATCGGACGATGATGCCTTCAGAAGGCTCCTCGCTAGCAGAGGAAAGAAGTCCACTATCCCGGAGATCCCGAAATTTATCAAAAACCTGGAGGAAATCCCTGAAATCGCCCTTCCTGAAGAAAAACCAATGAAAATAGCTCTGGCACTGGCTAAGCGAGGTTTAGTGGGTCAGTTTATGTGGTTATGGCCTTCCACCAAGACCACAGATGACTGGATACAGAGGAACTGGAAACCCAATCTGAAACATGGAGTAACTTGCTACCCAGTTGGGAGAAGATTTTTTGTCTTCGAATTCATATCAGAAGAAGACCGGGACTTAATTTTTAGAAATGGCCCCTACTTCATGGGGACGCAGGGTCTTTACTTGAACAAATGGACGCCGGACTTTGACCCCACGGTCAATCTCCCCAAAGAGGTGCCGGTGTGGGTCAGGCTCCCTAATCTCCCGGTGCATTGCTGGGACTACGAGTCATTGCAGAGAATAGGGAACGGAATCGGCCGCTTCATTGACAAAGCTGACAACAAAGGACAATACACTTGTGCTAGAATCTGTGTTGAAGTCGATCTTGAAGCCGGCCTTCCGGAGGCAGTAAAGTTAACAGTTGGATCTTGGACCCACTTTCAGAAACTGGACTATAAGCACCTGCCATTCAAGTGCAGGAATTGCCAAGAGCACAGCCACTTCCAAAGGAACTGCCCTAAACTGGTCGAGGGGAAAGAAGATGCGGAAGGCTGGCAGAAAGTAAAGAAAGGGAAACTCTCCAACAGTACCAAAAGCAAGGATAAAACGACCCAGGAACCTCCAAAGGAAGGCAACTCAAAAACTAACCCTCAAGAAACTCCTAATGAAGCCCAAACCCCCACCAACGTTCCAGAAAATGAAGAAGTTAGGGCACCACAAGGCCCAATCATCCCAGCCCCCCAGCCTGCTATCTCCAGCCCGTCAACGGAACATATAAGCTTGGGATCAGAAACAGGAGCTGAATCATCAGAGGAAGGAGACACTGAAGTAAGTAGCCCGTCAGGCACCCCAAATCAACCAAAGCGGGGACGAAAATCTGAGAAGAAAAGAAGGGAAGAGCAGTCCTATAAGGATGTGGCTCAAGGCTCACAGCATACCATTCCAGAAATGATGAACACCAGATCGGGGATGAAACTTGGGAAAACCCCGAAAGGGGGCCATCCCCCTCAACCAAGTAAATAATGCAGTACGTCTCCTGGAACTGCAAAGGACTAGGCATCACTATAAAAGAAGAAGCTATAAGGGATTTAGTAAGAGCAATGATGCCGGAAGTCCTCCTAATCCAGGAGACGAAATTGGAGGAGGAGGCTCTCCTCCGAGCAAGTAACTCGTTTTGGAAGAAAGGCCCGGGCAGGGCTGTGAGTGCAAGAGGAGCATCGGGAGGCCTGGCAACGTTCTAGGACTCTACAAAGCTCGATCTTGTAGAAGAAGAAGGAACCACTCACTGGTTATTCACCAAGCTGCTCCACAAAGAATCCAGCCACCCTGTAATTATTTTTAATATGTATGTTCCTGTCTCTTACGAAGAGAAAAAAGAGTGCTGGGACTCCTTAAAACTTTTTCTTAACCAGCATAATCCTGAAAATTTAGTAGTAGCCGGGGATTTAAATGTTACTCTTGCTCTGGCCGAGAAAAAAGGGGGATCAATTGTCCAGGATCCTGCAAGAGAGTGGGTGGAAGACTTGATGCTGGATTGGGATCTTGAAGACATCATTCCTGACAGTGGGAAATTTACTTGGTCCAACAAAAGGATAGGGCCTGGCCATATAGCTGCTCGCCTAGACTGCTTCCTTATTCGTTCCTCCTTCCTTACTCTTGGTCTTATGGTGACCTCCAAGATCCTCCTGCATTATACCTCTGATCATAAGCCAATCTCGCTATCCCTCTCTCCCAGGAAAAAGTTAGGTCCCATTCCCTTCCAGTTCAGCCCAATCTGGGTAAATCTGGAAGGCTTCCTTGACATTGTGTCCAATTCCTGGAAATATCATGTTTATGGTTCCCCCTTCTATGTCTGGGAAAGTAAACTCAGAAGACTCAAAGTTTATCTGAAAGCCTGGGATAAAAGCCTAAGATCCCCTACGGATGAAAGGAAAAGAGCTCAGAAGGCCCTGGAATGGCACCAACTAGTCTTGGAAGAGTCCTCGGTCACTCTTGCCTTGCTCAACCGGGAGGCTGATCTTCAAAAGAAGTATCACAAATCTTGTAGAGAAGAGGAAATCTACTGGAGAACCAAATCAAGGACGCTTTGGCTCCGAGCTGGAGATAAAAATACCACTTTTTTTCACAAGCAAGGTCAGGCCAGGCAAATCTACAACTCCATCAATGAAATCCAGATGCAAGAACAAGTCATAACGGATTTCAATGACATCAAGGAGGCTGCCCACTCCCATTTCAAAAACCTCTATTCTGCTCCGGATTTGGAACCGGTGGACCCAAATTCCTACCCTCTCTCTAAGATTCCAAACTTTATTAATGATGATGATAACCAGTTGCTGAACAGCCCTGTAAGTATTCGGGAAATCAAGAAAGCCCTTTTTAAAATGGAACCGGACAAAGCTCCTGGGCCGGATGGATTCACAGCCCGGTTCTACATTTCTTACTGGGACATCATCAAAACGAATTTGTACAGGATGGTTAAGAAGGCTCAGAACTGTTCCAAGCTGGGGGGCAGCACCAATTCCTCGTTCTTGGCCCTTATTCCAAAAGAAAAAGGAGCCAGGAACTTCAACAGGTTTAGGCCTATATCCCTCTGCAACACGGGATATAAAATCATTACCAAAATAATGGCTAACAGACTTAAAAGATTCCTGCCAAAATTGATCCCAGAAAATCAAGGCAGGTTTCTGAAAGGAAGACAAATTATGCACAATATTATTCTAGTCCAAGAAGCCATTCATACCAGCTATAAGAAAAAGGAAAAAGGCATGGTAGTAAAGCTGGATCTGGCCAGTGCCTTTGACAGAGTCAAGCACGATTTCCTTTTTGCAGTCATGAGCAACTTTGGGTTCAGTGAGAAATTTATAGACTGGGTTAAAGCTTGCATATCAGCCCCTTGGATAGCTCCGTTGGTTAATGGACGTCCCACCAGCTTCTTTAGGGGCTCAAGAGGCCTAAGGCAAGGCTGCCCTCTTTCCCCGGTGCTCTTTGTCATCCAAGTTGTTGTTCTAAGCTTCCAACTGAACAGAAAACTCCAAAACAGATCTCTCTCAGGCATCAAAATTGTCCCAAAGGTTAAGGATGTCAACCACACCCAGTTCGCTGATGATACCCTTTTATTGGGTGCAGCCAATCTCAATACAACTAGGAATTTCAAAGCTGAACTGGACTTCTTCAGGAACAACTCTGGAAATGAAATAAATTTCCATAAAAGCAAGATCTATGGTTGGAATTGTACCCCCTGGGAAATGCTGGAGTTATCCCGGATTCTAGAAATGGAAGGCCTTACAACCTGGGATACCTTCACTTATCTGGGCATTCCAATCTTTAAAGCTTCCCCTAGAGTTTTTCATTGGCTGCCCCTTCTGGACAAGCTAAAAAGAAAAATCCATGCGTGGGGAGCAAAATGGCTCAACAAAGCAGGTAAAGTAGTCTTAATGAACTCTGTCCTTACCAGTCTTCCTATCTATCATTGTTCAGTTCTTTTGGCTCCCAAAACCATAACAAACAAGATTAATGACCTGCTATGTCGCTTTCTATGGGAGGGTGGCAGAAACAATGAAAAGAAACTGCATCTGGTGAGCTGGGACAAGGTCACGAAGCCAAAAATGGAGGGGGGCCTTCAAATCAGAGATCTGACCATCCAAAACCTCGCCATGGGTGGCAAAATTCTTGGAATATGATCACTGGGAAAAGAACCTGGAGCAAGCAAATTCTCCGGAAAAAATACTTTACAGGAGTTAAGGAAAGATGTCTGGAAAAGGCCACAAAAGTGCAGAAAGGATCCCCGATCTTCTCGCTCTGCAAAAAGGATCTCCCGCACTTCATCTCAAAGCTCACATGGATCCCGGGAAATGGGGCAAAAATTCAAATTTGGGATGACTCTAATCTTGGAGATTAGCCTCTTAATGGAGTCAACAATCTGGAGAATATTAAAGCTTGGCTTACTGCCAACAATTGTAGCACTCTATGGGACATTTCTTCTTGGAAAAACGAGGACAATGAAGCCTGGGAAAGCTGGAATCTGGGTGATTATCCAAACGAGCTTCAGGAGGAAGCGCTGAAATTGCTGCATCTCCTTCAGGGGAAATCGCCCATAAGTGCCAGAGCTAGAGATAAACTTGGCTAGGGCTCAAGATCCGGAATTTATTCAGTAGCTGCTGGCTACGCTGTAATATTGGAGATTCCTTGGGTCCCTCCAAATCCTGGACCATGGAAATCCCTATGGAAATTTCCGTCAATCCCAAAAGTTGATATTTTCATTTGGTCTCTGCTCCATAACAGTATTCTGACCACCAATAACCTCAGGAGAAAAGGATGGGAATTGCCAACACGTTGCCCACTCTGCAATTGCGTTGAGGAGACAGCCGAGCATCTATTCATCTACTGCAATTTCACTAATGAAGTCTGGAGAATCATGCTTTGGCCCATCGCTGTCAGTTTACCAAATTCAATTGTGGAGCTTATCAGTTGCTGGAACTCCCTCTCTCCCTTTAATCTGAGCAAAAAAAACCTTCACAAGACCACGTGGATGTGGATTCCCAAATTCCTATGCTGGAAAATCTGGCTGGAGAGGAACAATAGAGTCTTTAAGGAGACCAGCATACTCCCTCCTCAAGTTGTTGTCAAAGCTAAGATCATGCTTTCAGAAGCTTTAAATTCTAAGCCTGAAACTAGCAACACGACCACCCTCTTTGCTGATGAAGAACGTTGGGTGAAGGAGTACTATCCAAATCTTCAAAGCAAGGAAACCAACAAACCTCTTCAAAAGGCGAATTGGGAAATCAGGCTAGAAGAACAGGATTTCATTAAGTGGAGATCAGCCCTTGACAAATGGTGTCTTTTCTTTGACGGGGCCTCGAAAGGGAATCCTGGTCAAGCTGGGGGAGGAGGCATCATCTTTGAGCCATCCGGCAATCTCCATTTGTCCTACGCTTGGGGACTTGGTTACGCCTCCAACAATCAAGCTGAGTATCTGGAATTGTGGTAGGGTCTAAGTCAAGCAAGGAAGCTGAACATTCAAAAGCTCACTATTTTTGGCGACTCTAGATTGATTATTAAAGCGTTACACTCTAAGAAAATGCCAACGGATATCAATCACGCTCAAACTTACAGGAAAATTCTTCTTCTTTTGTCTCATTTCAGAACTTTTAAAGCCCTTCATGTTTTAAGGAACTTAAATAGTCTGGCGGATGCTGAAGCCAACCGGGGCACTCTGCTGAATAAAAGCCAACTGATAGTTAATGGAGAAACTTCAAATGATGTGATTCCCTAAGGCTAAAGCTGCTTTAGCCTGCCTCATTACGTAGGCCCTTTAGATTTGAAAAAGATAATTCTGATGAGTTCAAGCACAGCATTTGTCACAGGTATCAAGATGAAGAGAAAGTTCAGCATAAACTGCTGGAATATGTATTGTAAGGGCCCAGCAGCCCATTTTCCAGACTATTAATAAAAAAATTATCCGTTTTCGGAAGAAAAAAAAATAGATGTGGAAGTGAGTATAATGTTAGCTAAGTCCCACCTTCTCTTCCAAACCTATGCTACACCCTTACAACCTATAGATAAATATAAAAGTTAAGCATTAAGTTGCAGTATGTCCTCATCATTAAGCATGCAACCTGTCTAAAGTTGATTTGATACTACCATAATCCAAATAGAGTAATAAATCATAAATAAAACATAATAAAGTTGTGAAGCATAATAAAGTTGATTGAATCTTAAAAAAAACTTTACTAAAAATATATATATTTAATATATATAATATTTACTATTCTTACAAAATGTATATTATTTACATAATATTATTAATTTTTTTCAAATCACTTATTTATTTATTATTATTATTCACAAAATTATAAAAACAACTTCATATGTCATGGAAAAAGATCGCAATAACCTAATAAACTAACCTAATCGTATACACATAAAAAATAGCACAATACATCAATATAATGACAATGTAAACCTTATGATATGACAGAGACCAAAAACAAAATATAATATAAAGATCATAAATTCGTGCCAAATCCCAACTACCTCCACTCCCAATTATTTTTCTCAATTCCCAACTATTTTCCAAAGGTAGAAAACAAAATTAATATTAATATTGAACAATTTTTTTATATTTTTTAATATTAAAACAAAAAATAATTTAAATACATGTTGGTGGAAATTAAAAGAAAAAACAATATTTAAGCTTTAAATATTTAAATATTTCATTAATCTAACCACTTGTATTATAATATGTATTTGCATAATAATATGTATTTGCATAAGTTCTTTTTTTTCACATCCAGGAAAAAAATGTATCTTTCTATTCATTGAATCAAAGAGTACATATAACCTTAAGCATTGAAACAACATCATAGTAATCATAAATTAAATCTCCTCTACCAAAAAACATCAAACACGTAGAATCATTATCCCGCATAAAACCAATTCAGGTTTAGTTTAAATGTCAACATCAGAAAACTCTCAACACATAGTAATTGTGTCCCCCCACATAAATGACGTAACAATACAAAGAAAGTATAAGTAGAACTATTAATTGAGAAAATAGACCGAGTCTTTAAAGGTAGAAGCGTCATCCTATAATTCTTCAAGGTGAAGGACCCCTAAGGAAATGTGAAGGGCCCCTTCAGTAACCTCCTTCGATAGCCTTGGAGAGCCTAACCGCCTCAACATTATCTTCTTTATAAATGTGTTCAATACTATAATAAGAACTTGCACTGCAAATTTTTTCCTCACACTATTTATAATGACTGAGAAACCACCCAAGATTTGTAGTTAATCAACAACCACAAAACAAGTAATTATGCTTTGCTATTGGAACCAAAGCCACAATTCATCTTCAATTTGAAAATATGGTCGGAATTAAAAAAAAGAATCGTTCCAACACCACAAGAGTTGTTTCTTGCAACCCCATCAAAAGAACCAAAAACCCACTAGCAAATTTAAAGGCTAGAGGATTAGGAATAATTACTTATTTCTTCTTATGCATTTGCACAAGTTTAAACACTCATTACATAAATTTTTGTTATTAATTTTCTTAATTATATTATATATTATTAATTTATTTTTTTCATGGTATGATTTGATTAATTTACTTTTTTCATGGTATGATTTGATTAATTTATTTTTTTCATTATATGATTTGTTTTATATGTTAATTATATTTATCATTATATTTTTTAACTAAAATGGTTATTTTATTTTAATTAGATATCGGTTGGGTCGTAGCCAAATCAACCCCAATTACATGTATTTTTTAGCCCATTTATCCATATTAAAACTTGTTTGATTCTTACATAGCTGAAACCCAAGGCAAAGCCAAACTACGAGATAGGAATCCATGACGGTGCTTCATCGTTCTTGTTGATTGCTCCTTGAGGAAAAAGACATCCCATGTTTTCCTTAGCGTCCGCTTCCTTGTTCAAGCCATGCAGAAAGTGAAAAAAGGAGAAGGAGACGAAGTATTGCAATACATTTTGCAGCCTCTGCAAGGTCTTGTTGAGCGTCAGATTGCTGAAGTGGTCATCTGAGTTTAATATCTTTATCAAAATTTCTGAACCGCTAAAAACTTGTAATTCTTTTCATGAGCAATATGACAGGATTTTAGTAGACCTAGAATTTCGGCCTGGTTGTTGGTGCATTATCCTAAACCCCAGCTGAAGTTGTCTTTACGAGAGCCATCCCGAGATTAAATCACTTCTCCTGCTCATGTTGTCCATGGGTTTCCTTTGGAGGCACCATAAAAAAAGATCGATGTTATTCCCTGTTTCCTCCACAAAAATTGAAAATCAGCATACGGGACTCATATTCACCACACTAGGGTGTTGAAGGGACAGACAATGAACTTTTTTCTTTCTCGTAACATAAAGGTACCCAACCGTATTTTTTATTCGGGAAGGAGTGTAATGTCAAGCGAGGATGAATGATTATCAACTGTCTTCAGGAGAAGTGCTTTTGCTTTAGTAGCCACAGTCGAGGGAGAGTGCAAGGTATTTTGGAATATTTGTTCACTCCTTGCCAGCCATATTTTCCAACAAATATACTTAGGGAAGGCTTTCAAAATTCTATTCCAAAGGGACTTGTTTTTAATAGTTTGGGGGTATCGCACCTTCCAGGAGGAGAAGAGAGTTACCACATTGATCTGCGATGGAACTGAAGCATTGAGACCATGAAGGGAGAGCGTCCAGACTTCTTGGGAAAAAGGGCATTCCACGAATAGTTGTTCCAAGGTTTCGTGTGCCATACAACACAGAGGGCACCTATGACATCCTATATTACCTCTCTTTAATAGGTTTTCACCAGATAAAAATTTCCTATGCATTAAAACCCAAATGAAGAAGTTAATTTTGGGGAGGCCTAAGGAATCCCAAACCTGCTTCCTGTTAGTGATTGAGCAAAATATGAAGAAACGTGAACTTTGAAACTTTAATCCACAATAATAGTGCATATAAATATCATCAATAATCCAAAGACACTAATACATAATATCAAAATTGTGACAATTTTTTGTTGTTATTTCCATGTTTCGTCGTCTCAATTGTGACAATAACAGTCGCGATGTTTCGTGGCACTTATTTCGTGGATATAACGATGAACTTTATAAGCCGTCGATATAGAAACTAAAACTGATCGCCGCATGTCTTCTATACGGTGGCCTTGAAATTGATTTTTTTAATTCATTTTCTATGGCCAAAAAATACTTGGAAAAAATTTGTTTCCATGCAAAACCAACAAACATTTGTCTCTCTATCGACGAATTCAGGAATTTGAACAGAAATTTCTTCCACGCAAAACCATGGAAAACCAATCTCTATCAACGAAATCTGCAAGTTGAATGGTAATTTTTCCACGCAACTTCATCACTATAGAGACGATATTCATGGAAAGCCACCCGAGGTTTCAACGATTTTGCAATACCTACAACGAAATTTCGTCGATATTGCGATGAAACCTGGAGGTTTCAAAAAAAATTAAAAAACCATGAAAAGGCACCTTCATTTCCACGGTTTTGGATCTTCGATAACTGCATGTGAAAAAATACATATTATATTTTAAAGACAAAGAAATGGATAAAATATAACACATGAAAGGTGATTTATAGAAAAGAAATATATCGGGAAAGTAAGATATGGGAAAAAACATATTGAAGTAAAAGGGAAAAAAATAAATGGGAAGTTCTGGGGGGAGGTCAAAAAGTGCTAACTGACTCTAAAAAATAAGGCAGAATGATTTAAAAAGTGCCCAAAAGTACTAAAAGTGGCCCTAAGCACCATAATTATTGCCTCAAAAATTGTTTTCCCATTAGGATGCACAATTTCATAATAATTGGATAAAATACGTAATTAGAGGCCAAAGTGGCACCTCTTAGAGCGGATTCTATGACAAGGTGGGAGGGTACATCTATAAAAATACCATCGATAAAATACATTGTAAGCACCACAGGGATCGTATAAACATTAATTAGATGATATTCTAGGCACCACTGAGAGTTGATTTCCATGATAAGGTAGGGGGTACATCTATAAAAAAGACCATCGATAAAAGACGTAGGCACCACTGGGCTCGGATCAACTTATTGTGATCTGAAATTAGGTTGATCCCACTGGGGCTTAAAGAGCCCACAAGGGCTTGGAAGGATGCCCACGGAGCTTGGAAGAAGCCTGCAGAGGCCTGTAGATACCCACGGAAGCCTAAAGAATCCCACAAGTCATAAGTAAAGGAAGCCCATGTTCTGAAGATGAAGGGAGCCCGAGCTTTGAAGACTGAGGAAGCCTGCAGGTGTAAATGAAGCCAGAGAAGGTCAAGCCCGCAATTTATGGAAGAGATGAAAATGAAAAACTGATCCTTCTTATGCAACCACCTCAAGCATGGCCAAAATCGGTCAAAGTTAGTACCAAATATGCCCAAAAGAAAAAGAAAAAAGTCCCTTGATCACATGATAGGAAAGAGACATGTTAATCAACAAAAAATTGACAACTTATTTCTATTCTTTTACTATGCATGATCTCATATAGCAAAAAATTCATCATAGACCTTTTGGCATTGATCAGAAGTAGGTTGCACAGTTGAGCATGCTATTTGTAGTTTAGAAACCATATCATAATTGCCTCTAAGACACTCCTCATGAAATATCATCACTTGCTCTACGACATGTGAAGAGCTACTAGTGATAATTCATCATACTACAAAAAACATAAGGTGCATTGAATTCGTCTTTATTGAAAAATAAATAAATAATAAAAAAATCACTCAAGCCCGAGGGAAAAAGAGTAGTTGTTCACCTAGAAAATCTGTGTAGGATCATTGTAGTGACAACTGGTGGTAAGTTGTTTTGATGTTGCTCATTACTGGAAGAGGTGAATATGAAAATTTGATCCTTCTTATGCAACCACCTCAAGCATGGCCAAAATTGGTCATGTTAGTATCAAATATGCCCATAAGATAAAAACAATCCCCTAAGCACATGATGGGAAAGAGACATGTTAGTCAACAAAAAATTGACAACTTATTTCTATTCTATTACTAGGAATGATCTCATGTAGCAAAAAAATCATCATTAATTACCTTTTGGCACTGAGAAGTAGGTTGCACAGTTGAGCATGCAATTTGTAGTTTAGAAACCATATCATAATTTCCTTGGAGACATTCCTCATGTAATAACATCACTTTATCTGCTACCTTTGAATATATAGACATATGAATTTATGGTCCACATATGTGCCATGCGACAACTGAAAGTTTATCATCACAATAATCAGAACATGTAAAATAGTGCAACCAATAACCGGTGTTAATCATTTAAAGTGCCATTTAGCATATGATTTCCATATCTGTGTATGTGATAGCATAGATATAAAATACTAACTTAATGAAAATTTAGTGCCAAGCTAACCATAATGTTATTATCATTCACTCGATCCTGTATGTAAGCTATGAAATATAAAATCATCAAGTCCCTTACCATCACCCAGCTCTCAATAGCAATAATTAGTACTAAGAAAATCCAAAACAATACTCAGTAAAATGATGTCAGAATTAAATCATTGTGCATTCAGAGATGTAAGGTTCCAGATCTCAGTAAAAAATCAGACTTACATTTACCCAGAAAACTAATGCGAATAGGGCATAAAACTAATCAAATCAATAAGATATATTTTCCAAAATACACCACCATCTAAATAATTTGAAATACTAACTTGTTTTTTGTTTTGAGTGTGTAGAGAAGGAAGTTAGGGCATACGAGGTCTGCAATAAATATTGCAGACCTGTGTTTGATAAAGGAGAGGGCTCGGATTGTGGGAGCACCAGGTCTGCGTTTTTAGCGTTTTACACATAAATTCTTTTTTTAGGGCTTTCTTTTTTGATAAAATAAAAGTTACAAAAACACATAAAAATTAATTCTAAAACCTAAGAGAAACAAAAACAACCTAAGAATAATATTTACAAGTATACAACTCAAAAATAACCCTTCCATGGTCCCCACCCTGACACGATAAATCAATCAATAATTCACCATAAGCACAGAAAAATGTGAATGTCAAAAGTGGAAATCGAATGCTAATAGAAAAAATCGAAACATTTAGTTATTATATTTAACACTTACCTAACGGGGAATAGAGTGTGACCTTCCACGGTCACCCTGGACCATGGAAGCAGTAGGTGTCTTTCCACCGGTGCCACCCTGACACAATAAATCAATAAATAAACGTTATGAAAATAATTGTAACATTATAAAAAATGAGATATTGCAATAACATTTATTTTTACCTCAGAAGTAGAGGATACGCGTTCTATTCCATGACGAACATGGGAAGACCCATCCCATAGTGTAATAAGCATGTTGTCACATGGAAATCTTTTGGGGTTGGAATTTCTAGTTATTGTAGTCATATTTAGTTACTATATTTAGTTGAGTCAATAATTGTAACATCAACAAAAATGAGATATTGCAATAATATTTACTTTTACCTTCGATGGAGAAGATACATGTTCTGCTCCATGGCGATGAGCAGACCCCTGCCATAGTGTAATAAGCATGTTATCATATGGAAATATTCACAATAAGCACGAAAAAATTGAATGGTAACAGTGGAAATTGAATGTTAACAGAAAAAATATCAACATTTAGTTATTATAGTTAACACTTACATGATGGGACATAGAATGTGACCTTCCATGGTCGCCCTGGACCATGGAAGTAGAGGACACACGTTTTGTTCCATGACGACCATGGGCAGACCCTTGCCACGGTGTAATAAGCATGTTGTCACATGGAAATCTTCTGGGGTTGGAGTTTCTAGTTATTGAAGTCATATTTAGTTACTATATTTAGTTGAGTCAATAATTGTAACATAAACAAAAATGAGATACTGCAATAATATTTACTTTTACCTCCGAAGGAGGAGACACATGTTCTGCTCCATGGGGATGAGAAGACCCCTGCCACAATGTAATAAGCATGTTATCATATGGAAATATTCACAATAAGCACAAAAAAAGCGAACGGTAATAGTGAAAATCGAATGTTAACTGAAAAAATCGAAACATTTTGTTATTGGCGTCATATTTATTTACTATATTTAACATTTACCTCACGAGGCATAGAATGTGACCTTCCACGGTCACCCTGGACCATGGAAGTAGCATGTGGCTTTCTACTGCTACAACCCTGACAAAATAAATCAATCAATAAAATTTTAGTTAATAATTGTAACATCAAAAAAAATGAGATAAGCATAACAGTGTAATCATGCATGTTATCATATGGAAATATTCATAATATGCACGAAAAAAGCGAATGTCAATGGTGGAAATCGAATGTTAACAGAAAAAAATCAAAACATTTAGTTATTGTAGTCATGTTTAGTTACTATATTTATCATTTACCTAATGAGGCATAGCGTGTGACCTTCCATGGTTACCCTGGACCGTGGAAGCCACATCTATTCGATTTAAGTTGTAATCGATCAAAAACTCTTCACCTAGAAGTATTGTTTTTGTTGCACATACAAATATATGATGTTCTTCGTGTCCCTCAAATTCGCAATTTGGTTGCTTAGTTGTTGTCACTAGCCGTGTACTATTTATAAAGCCAGCAACGTTTTCAGATCCTTTTGGTCTCCCATCAATATAACATAGTTGCCCCTTTGTTTTTATTGTGTTCTTCTAGTTGTATATAATTTGTGGCAACTCTATATCTCCTCATACTTCAAGTATATTGGACCAATATCAACCAGTTATTGTATCTATATAATGGTCCAACATACTCAATCAATTCATTTGCAGTGCCATAGCCGACCTTTATGCCATCCATGGAAAATAGCCCCAATCCATGTAAGGATGAAGGAGCAATGCGATACATCCTCCCATTGATGAAGAAATTTGTGTCCAATTGAGGTAGCTTATTAGGTACCCATCGTTGCACTACATGTCTATCCCTCAAGGGAAAATCAATGTCACCTATGCTCTCAGCATCATAATTTCATGACCCTCCATTGGCAATAAAATATTGCATGCGTCTATGAAATATTTTCCTTACCTTTTCAGATCTAGTTGATATAGAACTGGTAGATCTAGTACAACACATATCACTTTCAACCTCTCTGAGTATATCTTCACCATCACTTGAGGAAGACAGATCTGATAGATACCTATTTGGTGGTACCTACACTCGATGAAACAAGAATATAAGCTACCAAGCGGATATAATTTAGCGTGCAAATATATTTACTTGTAATGTTTTAATATCAAAAGTTTTTTCTTCCCAAAAACTTTACCAAAAGCTATTTTTCTCTCAAAGGTGTAATTTCTTTTAGAGTTATTTATATTTGAATTATTTCTAAGTATAAGACACGATTTAATTTGGTTTGGAATTTGTTCACAACACGGATATAGAAGTGTGTTTCTTGGGCCACTTGACTAGTTAATGCATGCAAAGAGGTATGGGGTTCCCCCTCATATAGATCATGTTGGGGATTCAATTTGGAATGGGTGGTGGTCATATTGCTTCATTCATGGATTTCCCACCAAAACTTGGTGAAATTAGTCTAACACTCCCTCTTCCACAATGGTTCGATAAGCAAGTTTCCTCGTGCAAGGTACTCCTTCTCTAACTATGTGCCTGATTTTTTTTAAATAGGATAACATTGTGAAATGTCACCAAATTTAGACCAATTATAGGTAGTTTTGAGTGGTTTTTCACATGGACGCGGATAGGGTGATGTTGGATCTGGAATCATCTTATGACAACCCTGAATCGTCTTACACTACCTAAGACTATTTTCTTTCCATTTCTACGGTGTTCTGCAACAGGTAAAACCCGAATTTGTTTGGTCGTGATGGTATGGTTCAGGCCCGTTCTCTATCAAACGGGAAATGGATGGGTTCAAGACTGGCATTTGATAGGAAAAATTCCCATCATGGGTCATTTTGCACCCCAAATATGGCCCATATTTCATATAAATCCTCAGAAAATACGAAGTAAACAGTCAAAACCATAGTAGCAATATTCGAGTATGGATTCGATACGATACGATACGTAACAAAAAAATCAAGTACGACTTAAATAAGGGAATAGGCATCTTATAAATACAAAAACATGCAATTTTAATTTTAAAAAAATAAGATTATACTATCATCATTCCAAAGTGTAACATGTCATTCATTATTCATTAGGAACTAACATTCCAAAGTGTAACATGTCATTCATTATTCATTAGGAACTAACATTCCAAAGTGTAAGATGTCATTCATTATTCATTAGGAACTAACACAAGTAGTAACTAAGTATTGATTTCTTGTGACAATTGATGAGACCTACAACTGTCCTTTCTCTGTAGTTTCAACCTCAAAGCCAAGGGAAGCAACAGGAAAAGGTATAGTGTATGGAAAAGAATCTCTAGTTTCGATCCGAGATAAGTAAGGGCTCATTGGACCCCATAAAAAGGCTATGTTATTAAAATCCTTATCACTTCAATGGGATAATTGCACTAATGACGACCTAGCAATATCTAAGGCTTTAGAAATGGCTAAGTTACATATTCAGGTTGAGATGATGATGGGTAACCTCTCATCTCCATCCTCTTGGGAATCAGTGGTGGCAATATGGCAGATGAATGTGTTGGCATTGATGTCAATATATGAATGGAGAATTGGTGACATTTGGTGAACTGATGATTGTGGACAGACATATCCTAGATATGTTCATTAATGACAAAAGAATTGTTGATGGGCATAGGCATGTATGATAAAGTTGGAAAACCACCAAGTGGTGAAAAATTGTCCTAAAGCAGTAGTCTTATGAAAATGCCCACCATATTTCATAAGAAGGAGAAAATTCCCACCATGGCTTATCATCCCATAGTTGGTTGAAGTATCTATCCGACCATGGCACCAGTTCTCAGAACAACTCTTTGAGGAAGAAGATACAAGCCTCCCAAAAGAAGTTCTTTTGGTCAAATTAGACAAGTTGCTCTAGGAGAATGCCCGCCATAATTTGTGGGTTGAAAGAGATGCCCACACCATATGGAAATCCTGTAGATGGATGTGTTGTATACCTTACCATGTTCTTACTTTGACCTGAAAGTACCTGAGGCATAAATTATGGATCTGCCAAAATAGGGTCTTAAGCAGCTTTTACATCATACTTCAGTAAAATTCCCGTCGAGGAGAGAGAAAGAAGTTCCAGAGGATGAAACTGGTCTTAATGGATTCATCTGGTTGTCCTCCATCCATTGGATATATTACACTCCATGTTTAATGAAAATTTGAAATCACCTTTGAGACCTAGGGTTTAAATAAATTGACTAAATGTCAAATCACAAGGTTGAAGAGGCATTTGGATATGCCCACCAAAGCCTATATGAGTGATGATAAATTCATCAGAAGGTATACGTATGTTCTTTAATGAACTGGCTATCCATCCATGTTCTTAGTTTTTCTTATGGTGACCACATGAGAAAAATATCAGCCTACCAAAAGAGGTAAAAACATTAGTGTGCATATCCAAAAATATGAAAAATTGGCCGAGTGTTGAAAACAGGAGGTTGAGAGCCCACTTGGAAATGCACTCCAGAGTCATCTCTTTAACTAATAAATTCATCAGATGTTATGGGTCCATTCTTTGATGATCTAGGCATCCACTCATGATCTCAGTTTCCCTCTGGGTGTTCACACTTGTGAGATATGAGTCTACCAAAATGCCTCCTGGCACAGTAATTACTAGGGTCTGACAAAATTGACTAAGTGTTGAATTGAGCAGTTTTAAAGACCATTTTAAAGTGACTACCAGAGACTATGTGTTTGTCAGTAAGGTTTTAAGGTGACATGGTCTTGTTCCTAGTTGAGGTGGATACCTAGCCATACCCTTAGTTTGTTTAAAGATGGTAAAGATGTGAAAAATATAAGTCTGCCAAAAGTTAGAAAAGTATGCCTGTACAGTCTTGGTGAAATAAAAGAGTAAGCTACAGGAAATTAATAAACATAAATTTATAAAGGGAATTCTGCATATGTTGAGAAGGATTTAAGGATAGTATTTTGGAACATATGATGTGATCGAAATTACACAGCATATATTTAAGGAAAAAATGCTCGCAGAGGGTTTAATGAAGACACATGCAGGCTGTAGATGAAGGGAGCCCGTGATTTAAAAATAAAGGAAGCTTGCAAAGATCCCAAGCCCACAGATTTGAAGCTGGTTTATGAATTAATTGACTAATTAAATAATCCATATGCCAAACATAGGTGACCACGCTAACCTTGATTAATTAAATATTCTTGATAACCTTCGGACTCTTTGAGATATGCCAAACAGAGGTGACCACACTAACTACCATGGGAGGACAAACCTGTCGAAAATCAAAGTGCATGTTGGATTTGACAGGGATTGAGATGGATGATGCCAACACACATCCTATATACTGGTCAAATACCAAGACCTAGATGTCCCAAAGAATGCATAAGAAATCCCTTACTAGATCCACTGATAATAGAAGCAATGGTAGCACAACAAAAAAATTATAATTTCAGTATTACTATACCGAATCCGTATTGGTTCGTAAATTTTACTTATTTTTCCCAAATTCCTACGCTTCTAGGGTTAATGAGCTTACATAATTCATTGGGCCCTTTGTTATCCTTTGGACTGCGGCCGAATTGCCTTCCCTAGGAACATCGGTATCCTCTCGACTGCAGCCGGATTGTTTTGTTATCCTTTGGACTGCATACGGATTGCCTCCAATGGGAACATCGATATCCTTTGGACTAGTATCCCCTCCTCCTCCATTTACCACTGCTCTGCTCATCAAATTACCAGTGCTCTAGATGCTGCTAATGAACTAGTGCGCAGGAGTGAACTTGTTCTTTGTTGTTTTGCTAATGAGCTAGTGCACGGGTGTTTTTGAATTCTAAATTTTATGTTTGTTTATTTGCATTTTTTTTTATTTTTTTTTTTGCATATTTATATTTTGTTTAGTTTATTTTGGGTTTTTTTTATTTGCATATTTTATATTTTGTTGCATTTTAAATTAATTATAGTTAAACAACTCTATGTTTTTCATTTAGTGTAGTATAATTTAATTTAATTTAATTTAACTAGTATTTTGTCATAATTTGTATTGGTTGAATTTCTTATAGTGAGATCCTATAGATAAGTCCCTTCAAGGATGAACACGATGATGATGACGATGATTATGATCATGATGATCATGATGATCATGATCATGATCATGATGATCATGATAATGATGAAGACGGTGAAGATGATGGTGATGACAACAACAATGTTGATCATCATCATCATCATTATCCTCATCATCATCCTTGTCATCGTCATCACCATCTTCTTCGTCGCCTTCATCAATATAATCATCATCTTATTCATAATCATCATCGTCATCGTCGTCGTCATCGTCATCATGATCTTCTTCATCATCATCATCTTCCTTATCATCATCATCATAATCATCATCTTCATCATCAACATCTTTGTTATCACCATCATCATCATATTCATCGTCATCAGCATCAGCATCTTCATCTTCATCATCATATTCATCATCAACATCATCATCATTCAATTCATCGGCATCTCCATTATCATGATCATCATCTTCATCGTCATCATTTTCATTATCATCGTCATCATCTTCATCATCGCAATTTTAGGGGGAGCTCAGTGAATGAAGATGTCTACATGATAGGGTTGGCATCCAGTTGAGTGAAAAATTAAGGATTGCTCCTAACACCCATTCCAAGGACTAATCTGACAATTCAATATGATCCGAGGAAGTAGTAAAAAAAAATTACAACTTTTTGGGCCCTGTGAAGCCTCATGTTCTTATATTTGTGCACATGAAGAATCAATATTTATGGACCTAGTATGGTGTCTTAAAAGAGGAAGATCCCAAGTGAGCAGTTTGGTAGTTCCATAAAGTGCATTCTTTATAGGAGTGAATAATCACTCATAACCATTCTATTATAATGTTGGCAGAGATCAGAAAAATTTAGTGAAGATCAAGGTGAAGATCTTGTCATCACATCTTCATCATCATCTTCATCAGCATATTCATCATCATCACCATCACCATCATCACCATATTCATCTTCATCATCATCATCATCCTCATCCTAATCATCATCATGATAATCATGATCATCATCTTCATCATCCTCATCCTAGTCATCATCATCATCCTCATCATCCTCATCCTCGTCATCGTCGTCCTCATCCTCGACCTCATCATCATCATCATTGTTGTTGTTGTCATCGTCATCACCACCACCATCATTGATCATCGTCATCATCTTCATCATCATCATCTTCATCAGCATCATCATCATAATCATCATCATCATCATCATCATCATCATCATCATCTCCCTCTTCCTAATCAACATCTTCATCATCATCATCGTCATCATTTTCATCATCGCCCTCATCATCATCTTCATCACCACCACCATCATCATCCTCATCATGCTCATCCTCATCCTCATCCTCATCCACATCATCATCATCATGATCGTCATCATCATCATATTCATCATCATCATCATTTTCATCATCATCATCCTCATCCAAGTCATCGTCGTTATCATCATCTTATTCTTCATCGTCGTCATCATCATCATCATCAGACCTATAAATCAATAAATAGATTTTCGGTATAAGCTAGAACAATAAGGAAATCATTGTGTTAATTTTAGAATGTGAAATGCCCAATCATATGCATGACACATATATGCTAAACTATAAGAGAAGTCGATAAAGATCTTATTGATGTCCAAGTACAATACAATTACAAGGTTCTCATCAAAATTCATTTAGTGTCTATCCAATCATGGGTATAATAAAATTCTTAGTTATTCAGAGTTACACTATTTGGAAACCCCAAATACACGGTTTATATATAAATTATTTTATAAGCTTGGCACATAGAACATGTGTGGATACTTAAAACACACAAAATATTCATAAATTAGGGGCAAAAGGGATTTCATCTTGAGTGCTTATCCTAGATCAACAACCCTCTACATCAAATATCAAATATCATTGAATGTTGATTTATGTTCATCTATTTCTCCTTCCCAACCCACACCATATTGAACAAGCAAATCGCATGCATCCTTCTTACTCCCCACTAAATGTGATGCCAAGTTTTGTTGTATTTCTAATATACTTGAAAATATACTTAAAACCACTACATAATGGATAATAATAATAATGTTCACAACATGGGCTATATTAGCACTCATAGTAACCATTGGATGCATTAGGGTTCCAAAGGCAATCTCGTATGGAACTGTTTTCATCACTGCTATTTCATCCTCTATCTTTAAACATGCATGTCTCTTCAAAATTTTATTATAACTTCCATTGGTGTGGATATGGGATAACATTAACTTATTATAGTTTCATATCTACCTTCATTTATTGAATTAGCCTCCTCCTTTTATCTCTTTATACTTGAACTCCTAGAGAATAATGGATCTCCCCATGTTTGTTTATCTTAGGTATTTTTGTTTTGAAAACATTCAACATGGATTAAGACAATCACTTCATCTACATATAGTTTTAAGATTAGAAATGTTTTTACCAACCCCCTTGATGCACACATTCTGGTTTCCATCTTAATGTTGTAGAATACCATCTCTAATCAAATGACCATCTATCCACTAGTACCAATCTCAAGATGATTACTTCATCTCATAAAGTTATTTCTTCATGTTTCACATCTTTTTCTTCCCTCCCTTGTGAACTTATCCTTTGAGACAATACATGTATATCTTTACTTCCAACATGCCTTTCAAGAATAAAATATTTACATCAAACTTCAGAAGACCTATATATCCACATTAGCCATGAATGCCAAAAACACTCTTACTCAGGTCATACCATTATTATTAAAAATGTTTCTACATACTTTATTCATTCAACTTGTATATATACTTTTTCAACCAAGTGTGCCTTATATCATCATTTGGTCTATGCTTGATATTAAAAATCAACTTGTATCCATTTTCCTTTCTTCTAGGACCATATATTTGCAAGTTTCCAAGTTGATTCTTGATAAATGAGTCTCATACTTCATCCATGACATGTTACCATTCTTTCACTATCTCCTTGAAGTGGAATTTTCATAGATTCAAGACTCAATTCTTTTTCTCTCATTGCATATCAATTGCTAAATCTTATGATCATAGTTGTAGATAAGCATGTTCCTCTGCACGGGTTTGTGTTCGATGCATTTCTTCATCCTCTTCCATTAGATCCTATACAAAATTAATTAACCAAGTGGGGTTTAAGGCTCCTTAACATCACTTGTGGTCTTGATGGATATAATTGCAACATTAACATTTTTTTAAGTCATATATCGGTGCATCACATTGTTGGTTAGGAAACTCATTCAAATTTCCCACTCAATTCTTTCACACAACTAGTTCATCAAAGATCACATCCCCTCTCTTGATAACTTTCAACTTGAATGGGATATAGAGATAATTAAAAATTTCAATATCTCCATAATATATTTGATCAATATGGATTAAATGTTTTTGTCATCAAACTTCCTTTCCTTCTCAGCAAGGATATAAGATTTAATAACATATCCAAGACCTGCAAATGTTGAACATCTGATTTCATCTTGAACCATGCTTGATATGGTGTCATTAACCTTATTGTAATTGTGGGAAATTAGTCTTGAACAGATCTTGGAGTCGCCATTGCTTCCACTTAAAAGAATTTAGAATACATACGGTTGTTAGCATACATATGACACTTTCAACCTTTGTTTTATTTTTTCTACTCTTAATCTGTGGTAGGATTTTAGACACTATGAATTAAAAATAATAATTCTTTCCTAAGGAGTACAAGATTTTGTGAGATACTCGCCTCAATTACCACACATCAACCTTCACTTTCTTCAACAATTTTCCAAATTCAATTTATATTACCATCACAATCAAATCTTGACACGTCACTGTCCATCTCAATGCCACGTTTGACAGGTCACGTGTGTCCTCCGACGTGGTGCGATCAGCAAAGAGGTACTTCCAGCTCTTTGGTTGCATTAAGTACGAGTCTCATCCTTCGGCTAATTAATAGCCCAATCCTTCATTTTGCACGCATCGTAGATTTCTTGTCCATGAAAAATCTCAGGCTCCCTCGAAATATGGAGAAGATCCCCCCTTTCATCATCCTCCCGGAATAAGATTATATCTCTTGCTTTGCAGGATTACTCAGCTCTCAAACTGACAATGAGGTGCTTCATCAAGCAGCGAAAGATGATTTTGATTCTTTGTGGCCAGTGGAGGAGCAGAACCTTCCCTCTCAGCTTCTCGATTCATGTATATTTTCCTACAGTTATTCCAATTTAACCCAGTGGCCTTTGTCGGATATCCAGGAGATAGATAGCATGGCTTCCTCCAAGGATCTCCAGGAAATTAAGTCGGCACTCTTAGACCTTCAAAGTGGAATGAAATGGGTATTTAATATGGTGGGAACTAGCATCAACAACACCTGGAATGTTGCTAATGATGCCAGGTATATTTTAAACTAACTAGACTGTCACGCTTTGAGAATAGAAGACAACACTAGGGATATGCATGAGTTAATGGCAAAAGTTGACTATCTTAAGGAAGATGTTCAGAAATTAACCAAAATTGCAAAAGGCAGCCACAGCAATGAAACTCCATAATACCATCAGATGGAGGAGCCCTCGGTTAGCAAGCCAACCCTCGTCGAAGAAGCTCAAAAATGATAGACCTTTCTCTCTCAGCATTGTCTTGCAATTTTTGTGTTTTGTTGAAATCTATTTAGGTTATTATGTATTTTTTTCTTACTGTTGAACAATCAGATCGTTAGACAATAACCCTACAGGGGCAATCTCAGCTTCAGGAAAAGAATCAGAATATCCCTTTTTTTGTAGTTTGCTTATTTGCTTCTGTAAACTCTATTGCAGCAAAGCAATCTTTTGATTTCAGGATGTAAGGATGGTTGTGTTCAGCTTTTTTTTTTATATAAAAACTTTCTTCGGCTTCTGTTAAAAAAAATATGTTGATTGAACATAATTATTGTGTTATTTTATGATTGTTGTTATGTTACAACCAAAAATATTCTCAATTATTAAGTTATAAGTATAATTTAGTTGCATTTAATTACAACAACAGTTAACTTAGGAATTAAGGACCCAATTAGATAAACTAGGTCCTTAAACATATGGGGGAGAAGAATAAAAATATTTCCAAGGATAGCATGTGTCATTGTTTTAATCTTATTCTATACACCAATGGATGTGGCTAATGTACACATCACCATGGATGAAAACATCATAAGCTATTCCATCGTCAACCCTTACAATTCCATCATCACTCCCTTCAAGTAACAAGGTCTTATGGAAACATTGTTCAAATAATAAGGGCTATCCTTCAAATAAAATGTGCATGAGATATGAAATGACAATTGAAATATAGAAAAAACAAATCAGCTCCAAATCTAGGGCTATAGACCGTCCTTTTGTTCGTTAAAAATTTCTACAATATACATTAAATTGAAATGCTTGTAGCCCCATATAATTATCTATCATTAATAATATTATTTCTAATTGAAAGTACATGCAAAAGATGAGAGGAATTGATGAAATACATGGCTATAAATTTCTGCAATCACCAAATGGATATCCCACATAATTTCCAACCATAACATAAGATTTCATGCTAAAGTACGCATGAAAATGCACCAAAAAATAAGGGTACTATTCGCTGGAAAATATCATTAGAAACATTCTCCACAATCTGAACTTTTTTATTGAGAACATGGTTGGAAATTACGCACATAAATTTCTGAATATGCTGATTTTAAAAATAGTTGACCTGTGTTATTTCCAATATACTTTTCACATACAAATTCATCAAAATTGATTTGTGGAAGGAAATTTTCTAAGTTCTCTCCATGTCACAAATTTGCTATATATGTTGAGAAAAAACTGCATTATACAAGGTAGAGGGTGGTTGGAAATTTCCTTGAAAATTTTGCAATAAATATTCCCAAAATTTAGTGTACATGGATGAAACAAATATTCATAAATATATTCACTGAACTACCCAAAATCTAAATCATGCATAGAAGCATATGACTAGAAAATATCTTGTAAAATTTCTAGATTTACCTCCTCTATTTTGGGTTGTCCAAGGACCTCAAAATTATGCATTATATTCCTTAGAAACATCACCATGACTATCAATAATAGGGCCCCAAAATATTTTACAATAATTCATATCCCTATCATGATTGGAATCTAAAAGGTAATGTCTCTAACTTCAGATCCTTGGTTGTCCCCATATTCATCAAATGGAGAGGTAAATACCTCTTCTAATTCCTCATCTTCCAATGATTTTTATTTAAGATTATCCTTCTTAAAATCATCAATAACAGGATCATGGAATTTATAATTTTGAGTGGACAACATTCTTACCAAATATTTTTATTTGTGGAAGGGTGGAATGGGATCTTGGATACTCTCATTTGCCAAATCCTCTTTACTTTTATATGCAATAGTTTCTTCATTGTTTTCTTCATAAGGAGATGAAATTTATTGTTCAATGAATTTCCCATTTGAATCATAAATATTCTCTTCATGGGAGTCTAAATCATTAACTTCAACAATATTATCAGCCATATCCTCTTCATGATCAAATACAAGTGGGAAATGACATGATAAAATGTCATCAAACACATGCACATCATAGTATTCTTTGATAAATTCTTCAAATGACCATTTTTCCTTATTGTTCTTCATCGTATTCATCAATACCATCATCGTCGTCATCGTCATCATGATATTTTGCATCATCATCATCTTCCTTATCATCATCATCATCATAATCATCATCTTCATCATCAACGTCTTCGTTATCACCATCATCATCTTGATCATCATATTACGAGGAGATGGAAGCGAATTTAAGAAAACCAAAAGAGGTTTTTGTCCATCATGGACTCATTCACAAAAACCTCTCTCATTTTTTGCAACAGGTTTCATGGTTTGAAAGATTCGAATTGATCTTTACGACCTTTTTTCCAGGGTTTAAAATATTAAATAATTTTTAGTTTTAGTCACAAACTTTGGGCACGGTTTGCTAGAAGCTAGAGAAGTGTTTTTGAAAACCAAAATAGGTTTTTTTCAAGTACATACCAATACACAAAAAACCTCTCTTAGTTTTTACACAAGTATCACAGATTGAGAGATATGAAGGGATATTTGAGACCCATTTTTCAGAAATTCGCCAAAAGTAAGAAAAATATTATTTTGCACATTAAGAACAAAAAAATGGCTAAGTGTTAAAATCAGAAAGTTGAAAAGGCAATTGGAAATAAAAACATATAAAGATCATCATGACATAAAATATATAAACACGTTCCTCTACTCTTCAACAATTAAATATCATTCATCTTCTTCTTCATCCAACTCAACATCTGTATCAGGATCTGGTTCAGAATACATATTGATGAAAGGCTCATTCACATCAACATCATCATCAATGGCATCTTCACTAATATAGTCATCGACATTGTCAATGAGATCATCATCTACTACATTTGGATGATCAACCTCTTCAACTTCTTCATCTAACACATCGACTGCAACCACCTGCTCCTGATTTGAATCATCATCATCATCTTCTTCTTCGTGATTATCTTTAGCATCTACATGATTATACTTTATTGGTCTTCCTCTTGGATCGTATCTAACTACATATGACCAACCTGCTTTACATGGTCTCTGATTAAAATCCTTGCTCACATTGACTTGGAAGAACATAAGGCTCTATACCCGGTTCAAATTCCCTTGTATTATAAGGCATACTTTGACAATTTCTATTATATTCCGAGTTCCATAGGTGAGGTGTCATTCTTTGTGGTTTTTTTCCATTCTCTTATTTACCATTGAATTTTGCTTTTTTTGTAGTTCAAAAACTATGCTTCTTAGGCAAAAAGTGCCTATACTCATCAAACACTTCCTTTACCAAACTCCTTGAACAACGAGATTTTATCCTGGGACCGCACGTTGGACATGCAAATTTACCCTTTGTTTGAAGACCTACAAGATATATGAATTAGTGTAGCGAATTAGAAGTACCATTTAAAATAATGTATGGTATTTTAAATAGATATATATAATATTAAACAACAAAAGAAAGTAACAATATACCACAAAAATGTGTTAACCCGGGAGCATCATGAATTGTCCATCCAAGTGTTCCATGGAATTGAAATTGTCTTTGCCCTATTGGTCTATAGATGTCATACATAGTGACGCCATCCCATAACTTCAACAACTCATCAATAAGAGGCTCAATATATACGTTCATATCTTTAACCTGGTACTTACCTAATTGGTCCAACATACATGATTAATTATATTTAGCTATATGTCGTTATATATAAAAGACATAATTATCATGCACGAAACAAAGAAATGAAATATTTAGTGATAAGACTTTCAAGTAAAAAAATACAAATTAATTAAATACCTGGAATAATCATTGCCAAAATTGTGTGCTCTCTCTTGAACGACATCCAAGGAGGAAGGTTATTGTTTATAACAAAAACAGGCCACACTGAGTAGGTAGAATGAAGCTCTCTAAATGGATTGACACCATCAACTGCCAACGAAAGTTTAACATTACGAGGTTCTTCTTTGAAAATTGGCCACTTTTATTCGATGCACCTAAATGCATACCCATCTATAGGCATTCGAAGAACATCGTCTCGACTTCTGTTCTTTGCATGGAAATCCATAAACTGTGCTATACTTTGACACCTGAACAACCATTGGAGACGTGGAATTATCGGAATATAACAAAGAACTTTGTGAGGCACCTTTTTTGTCACTTTATCAGTTCGATACCTACTTGTTTGACACTTTGGGCATTCATTTTCTAATGCATATTGTCCATAGTATATGATATGATCATTAGGACATGCATCAACAGCTTGATACTCCATTCAAAATTCTTTAATAATCACATATATCTCTTGATATGTGCGTGGTAAAATATTTGACGTTGGTAATAGAAATTCACCTAACAATCTACAAAATTCAAAAGAATGAGTCAATGTAAACAATACTAATTATCAATATTGCATCCATACTTTACAAATTAGATAACAATGGCAATATAGGAAAAAATTTAACCAAGTTAATGTACATGTGAACATGCAAACATAAATAATTAACAAATTACATACCTTAGTATATGTATGAGACAGGTGTTTGATAAACCATTCAAAACCTTCAAGTTCACTAACAACAATATAGCAGATAGAAGATTTGTTTTTGAGCCTTCATAAAGAGGTTTGTGTGACTTCTCAAATAGAGGATCAACATCATGACTATCTTCCTGGTTGTCCTCATCCATTGGAGCAAATGTGTCTTGGATCAATCTATGTATCTCATCATCCTGATTTGTGTCACTAACGTTATCTCCATCCATATCATCATTAAGAACTTGATCAGCTTCAATATTTTGATCTAGATGTTCATCACCCTGTAAATGAGTATTTATGCTAGTACTTAGCAAACAACTCTATGGAAGGCGACATTTTGGGGGCCTTGTCTATATATTTACAAACAACGTAGTAAAATTAGTGTGTATAGAACATATAATAAAACAATAAGACATTTTACTGAAATTCATGACATGATGACTATTACAGATAATTCATTAAAAATTGAATAACCTCTTACCAAGGGAAGATATTCATAACCCCCTTCGGCGTGCCCCTTCTCCCTAAAATTTCATTCAATTGTCGTTATTAAAATTCTTCTTCTTTGCAAGCCCTTGCAATCAGAGCAAGGGAAATAACATTTTCCATCTCCCCTCGCCTCTAATGCCACTCTAAACTGAGCAATATTCCTTGCATTTTCATTCATAGTGAAAAATCCTTGTAGTGACAAGTAATTGTCTTACCTACACCATACCAAACAGTAACTTGTCAAATACATTAGACATAAGTATATTTCTAAATGCAGTATATTATATACCAATTTCTATAAATAAAAACATGAATACTATGATGAATAGGATTGTCATTGATGACAACATTAACGACAATCATTTTGGAAAAATATGGTAATTTGGTGAAAAACAGGAAAATGACTAAGTATGGGGAAATTAGTAAAAAATTCCTTAGGTAAATGCATGCCATAATTTATAGGAAAATATAAATGCCCGCACCACATGGGGGTCCTGTAGATTGTTCTTTTTCTCCCTGACCATATCTCTGTTTGTCCTGAAAGTTCTTGAGGGAGAAGTTATGGACCTGCCAAAACAGGGGTTTGTGCCAGAGCAAGCAAAAATGGCCTAGTAGCCTCAGAAAGATGCATGCCCTAAATTATGGGTTAGATTAAATGCCCGCATCACATGGGGGTCGTGCAGTGTGTTGATTTTTCTACCTAACCATGGTATTATTTCTCTATAAGCATGTCTAAAGAAAAATTTATGAATCTGCCAAAATGAGGTTTCAGAATAAATTTTGGAGAAAGTCCTGAAAATGACTAAGTGTTGGAAAACTGGCTCAGGTAGCCTTAATAAAATGCCCACCACAAATTGTGTGTTGAATAAAATTCCCACACCATATGGGGGTCTTGTAGATTGATATTTTTCCTACCTGATCATGTCTCCAGATTGTCTTGGAAGTTGTTGAGGAACAAGTTATGAACCTGCCAAAATAGTGTTCTAGGCAAATTGGACCAGACTAAGAAAATTGTCTGTGTTGGAAAAACTGCCTCATGTGGCCTTGGTAAAATTCCCACCATACCTTATAGGTGTATGATAAAAATTATCTGAATCCATAATTCTACAGCTTGTTGAAGAGGCTATCTCACCATGGTCTCATTTCTCAAATAAGATGTTTGATGACAAAGCTAATGGTCTGCCAAAACAGAGTTTCAGGCTGTTGTGCACTATTCCAGTACTGGAAAAACTGCCTCAGTGGCCTCAAGGGGAAATTGAACCCAAGCGATAAAACAATTACACTCACAAAATTGCTAATCAATCATGCAAAATTCACACCAAAGGAGACTGAAATTGGAGCACAACACTGATCTGTACTCAATAAGTGTACAATAGCCAACCTTGTGAAGTAATAGGCTGCTGCAATATATCATTACATGAGAGAATTGAATGCATAAATATGCCATTCGAAATAGTCAAAAAGTAGGCTTACTAAATCTAGTCAAATCCCCCATAGGTGCATAAAGCAGTTTCCAAATCTATGAAGATGCTCACGAATTTGCTAGTTCAAGTGGGAAAGCTAAAGAGGGATGGAAAGACAACTCATACATGCTTTTATTTGGAGAAAAGGAAGGAGGAGGATGTGGGGAAAAAACAAGTCAACTACACCTAGTCTAGCTTTTCATTTTGCCTTAAATCATAATAAAACAAGGCAGCTTTTCAAAAAAAGCAGATATGCACTTTGTAGGATCTGGAATGAAGCAGACATGCTAAATTGGGTTTCCAGTATGTTTCCCAAGCGCTCCATGACTCATTTTTAGCATGTGTTAACTTCTAGAACTTGTAGAAGGGGCAACTAGCATAGAATGGAATCTAGGAAACTAGGTAATAAGACAAAAATAATTAAAATTAATGGCTAAGGTAGGTAACTATGGGTTGATTATTCTAACACCCCCCCTTAAGCCTGACTTTATGAGTAAATATTAGAAAACTATAGGGCCTAGCAACAAGGCTTAGCCACCCTTTACATACTACTTGTCCATACAACCAAGGAAAGAGCAAAAACCCAGTGGGAAAATCCTCCCCTAAACATGGACAGGAAAAACAAAATTTTGGAAATCTTGTCATCAATCATGCTTCATAGCATGATCAGAAATCCCCAGCAGTGATTTGATATTACTAAAGGTCTTTTCACAAAAAACTTTAGTGAAGATGTCTGCTACTTATTCTGAAGATGCACAGAAGAGTAGATCAATGGTGCCATCATGCACAAGCTGTCTGATGTAATGCATATGGATCTCAATGTGCTTGGTTCACTATCTATGAACTGGATCATTGCATATTCGAATGGTGCTCTGATTATCACAGTAGATAATAGTTGAAAACTCTGATTCAAAACCACATTCTCCAAGTATCCCCTGTAACCACAAACATTGAGTTGCTTCTGTAGATGAGAGTGCTATGGCACTCTGCTTCTTGCTTGACCATCTGATTGGTCCTTCTGTAAGCATGAACACATATCCTGATGTAGACTTTTGATCTGTGTTGTCACCTGCCCAATCACTATCATTAAACCCAATCAAATCAAGATCACATTTTGCTTTGTAAAATATCCCATGAGTTCTTATTCCTTGAACAAAGTTTAGGATCCTTTTGGCTGCTCTCCAGTGGATCTCATGAGGCTGATCCGTGTATCTCGAAGCCACACTAACTGCATAAGATAGATCAGGTTGGGTGTGTGTAAGATAAAGCAAACACCCAATCAACTGCCTATACAGTGTATTATTTACCATAGGAGAAGAACATGCTTCTTCAAGCTTTACTCCTCAAAGGAAGGGAGCCTTGCTTGGCTTGCAATATTTCATGTTGAACTGGTTTAGAAAATCCAGAGCATACTTGGACTGATGTACTTTGATTCCATGTTGGGATTGAGCAATTTCGAGACCCAAGAACTGGCTCAACAATCCCAAATCTGTCATAGAAAATGCATGGTTCACTGGATCCTTCAAGGAGGCAATCTCTTTCTTTGAACTTCCTGTAATCAGAAGGTCATCCACATACAAGAAAATAATCATCAAAGAACCATGGATCAGCTTCAAATAGACATTAGGATCAAACTTGCATCGAACAAAACTCAGTGATAGCAAAAAGCCATCGATCTTGACATACCAAGCCCTGGGGGCTTGCTTGAGCCCATACAATGATTTCTTTAAACTGCACACTAAATATGGATTAGAAACAAACCCTTCAGGTTGTTGCATGTAAATATATTCAGTGATATATCCATTTAGGAAATCACACTTCACATCCATGTGATGTACCTCACACTGCTTCGAAGCTGCAATGGCTAAAGCTAGCCTTATGGAGTCCATCTTTGCCACTAGTGCAAAGGTTTCATTGTAGTCAATACCATGTACTTGTGAGTAGCCTTTTTCTACCAATATTGCCTTATATTTCAAAGGTGAACCATCAGCAGAAAACTTAGTCTTGAAAACCCACTTACATTGAACTAGCTTCCTCCCTGGGGGAAGATCAACCAGTTCCCAAGTGTTGTTCTTCTGGAGCAAGCTGAATTCTTTTTTCATGGTTTTTTGCCAGGTTGGATCATGTGCTGCATCTTCATATGTCTATGGATATGATTCAACCATCAGATAGCACTTCTCAGCAAATAGAGGATCTTTCACACAAAGGGCACTCTCAAATTGAGATCCAGTCCTCGTAGTGTCACTAGGATTTCCAGCTAGTTCCCCAGCTACATGAATGGTATTCGCTGCCCATTTTGGTCTTGTAGGACTATTAGGCTCTATAATCAAATCATCATTTTCAGACATGTCAGAATCAACAAACTCATTAGTCTCTCCACTTACAATCAATGGATCTGGTGGTGAAGAAGACTCTCCAACTTCAACTACTACTAAAGTCTCTTCTTGGAACTGAACACTTCTTTCAATGAAATATTTGTTAGTGCTCAATTTGATCAGATTTTACCCTTTTGAATCTTCAGAATACCCAACAAATAGGCACTCTTGGCTTTGGGGTTGCAAATCCTTCCTCTTTTCAGTTGGAATTCTAGCCCAAGCCTTTGAGCCAAAAATCCTGAAATGGGTCACATCTGGCTTGTGCCCACTCCAAGCTTCGAAAGTAGTCATACCATCAAGATGCTTATGAGGCACCCTATTCTATATGTAGGATGCAAAGTTTATAGCCTCGGCCCAAAACTTTGGTGGCAAAGTCTTAGCCTCCGTCATGCAAGTTGCCATCTCCTTCAGTGATCTGTTCTTGCTCTCAGCAACACCATTTTGATGTGGTATGTAAGGGATTGAATGCTGCATCTGAATACCTACATATTTACAATACTAAATGAACTTAGACTTGACATACTCACCACCATATTCAGATCTGAGGATCTTGAATTTCCTCCCAGACTGGTTTTCAACCAAGGCTCTAAAGACTTTGAAGAGGTCAAAAACTTCAGACTTATGCTTTAGGAAGTAAACACAACAATACCTGGAAAAGTCATCTATGAAGGTCAGTGCATATTTGGCTTGAATCATGGACATATGAGGGAATGGACCAGCAAATTAAATGTGGATTAGCTCAAGAGGTGCAGAGGTTCTCTCATGGGTAGCTTTCTCATACTTGTGCTCTGGGTGTTTTCCTAGGATACAACCTTGACAGACTCTCTTAGAAAACTTGATCTTTGGTAACTCTATGACCATATATTTTTCACTCAAATCAGAAAGATACTTGTAGTTAAGATGGCTAAATATTTCATGCCAAAGCTTGCTTGCTTCATTAGCATGAATCAGAATAGAAGAGGGGTTTGAGTAGGGTAGAAAATGGGAAAAATTGTATACCTTCGAAGTGTGATCTACAACACCTTTTGCTATGAATTTACCATTTGAAATCTCAGTGATTTCAACATCATCAAGGGATACTATGACCTTCTTTAGAGACCTAGTATGAGTCATCTAATACCCTAACAAGAGATTAGAGGCAAGACCTGGAACATACAACACATTATTGAACTTACCATGGTCAAGATCAATCCTTCCCTTCCCCAAACTGTCAATGAGAGATTCATCTCCCAAAACTATTGGTGGACCTTTCGACGTGTCAAGAGAGGAGAATATCTCTTTTTTTGAAACCATATGTCTAGAATCTCCAGAGTCTATGATGAAGCTAGGTGAGCTTGATGTACCAGCAACCAAGGCATGTACTCTCTCTATGTCCTCTAAATTTGATCCTCCTTTCTTTTTCTTTGAGCAATTAGGAAGCAAGATGTTATTCTTCTCCAGGAGTTGGGTCAACATGTCAATTTGATTCTTCATACAAGAGCTCTCAGGATGATATCCCTTACTACAATATGCGCACTTGCTCATTTCTCCTTTGTTCTTCTTCTTCTGGGAGTTCTTCTTGGAACCTTGGGGCTCCTCTTGAGACTTGTTCTTGTCTCTCTTTTACTTAGGTGGATTTTTAGATTTTTTCTTTCTTTTTGAATCCACCTTTGAATCTTTAGCAACCAAAGCTTGGTCTTTGGAAGGTTTGATGGTGCCCATCATCACCAACTTATCTTGCTCCTGTGTGAGGGATTCCATGAACTCTGCAAGCTTAGGCATCTTCCAAGCTCAAGCTGTCAACTTGGTGGCATGGAAGGTCAAAAAAAACACTGAATAGCCAGGACCAAGCTTAGAAAGTATGGCCAAAACTAGTTGCTCTTCATTCTTTTCGATTCCACCTTGTTTCAACTGCAAAACAAGGGCCTTAAAATTGGAAAAGTAGAGTTGCAATGATTCGAAGCTATTGGGACTCAAGGAGATTAGCTCATTCTCGATTTGATGTCCTCTCATCTCATCTGTCTTTCAAAAAATATCTTCTAGCTTCTCCCACACTTCATTAGGTGATGTCAATCCATCAAGATGGAAGAGGAGGTCTCTTGAAATGCTTATACACAAAAGACCATAGGCCTCATCCCTCCTGCTGTGCCATTTAATTTTCTCTGCATCTGCATTGGGATATCCCTCAGTTGCCATAGTCACCCTGTAGAGAGCTTTCACTCTCAACAACATCTCCATCTCAGCTTTCCACTCAAAGAAATTGAATGGAGTCAAGATGATCTTCTGAGATTGGTCCATAACTCAGAAACTGTGCCCTCCAGTCAGCAGAATGTGCTCCCAATCAAGATGTCAAACCTACAATAGCAATAAAGAAAGACAGAAATTGATCTACAAAGGATCCGATACCATGTGGAAATTGAACCCAAAATATAGAACAATTACACTCACAAAATTGGTACTCAATCATGCAAAATTCACACCAAAGGAGACTGAAATTGGAGCATAACACTGATCTGTATTCAATACGTGTACAATATCCAACCTTGTGAATTAATAAGCTGCTGCAATATATCATTACATAAGAGAATCGAATGCATAAAGATTCCATTCGAAATAGTCAAAAAGTAGGCTTACTAAATCTAGTCAAATCCCCCATAGGTGCATAAAGCAGTTTCCAAATCTATGAAGATGCTTATGAATTTTCTAAGTCAAGTGGGTAAGCTAAAGAGGGATGGAAAGATAACTCATACACGCTTTTATTTGGATAAAAGGAAGGAGGATGATGTGGGCAAAAAACAAGTCAACTACACCTAGTCTAGCTTTTCCTTTTGCCTTAAATCAGAATAAAACAAGGCAGCTTTTCAGAAAAAGCAGATATGAGCTTTGGAGGATCTGGAATAAAGCAAACATGCTAAATTGGGTTTCCAGGATGTTTCCCAAGCATGCCATGACTCATTTTTAGCATGTGTTGACTTCTAGGACTTGCAGAAGGAAACTAGCATAGAATGGAATCTAGGAAACTAGGTAATAAGACAAAAATAATTAAAATTAATGTCTAAGGTAGGTAACTATGGGTTGATTATTCTAACATCTCATAGGATGATGAGAAAACTAATATGAAAGTGTTAGGATATATCTTTTTGATGGGTGCATCTAACCATGGTATCAGTTATCCCGTGGAGTGCTTTATGACAAAGATATAAATCTTCCAAAAGTAAGAAAATTATTATTTTGCATTTTAAGAACACAAGAAAATTGGTTGTGTTAGATTCATGAAATTGAAAAGGAATTTTGAAATGCCCGCAAGGAGGGGTTATTTTGATGATAAAATTCATCAGGTAGCATAGGAATGTTCCTTGGTGAACTGACTATCCATCCATATCTTCAAGTTCTCTTATGATGGTCTCATATGCAAAATATCAATTTTCCAAAAATAGGAAAAATAATATTTTGCATAGTGAGAACAAAAGAAAATTGACTAAGTGTTAAAAACAGGAGTTTGAGAGGTCAGTTGGAAATGCCCGCCAAGGGTTGTCTTTGTGCAAGTAAATTTATCAAATGTCATGGACCCATTCTTTGGTAAGTTGTCCATCTGGTCATGAATTCAGGTCTCCATAGAGTGTTCACACACGTGAAATAAGACTCTGCCAAAATGGGAAGAAATATGTTTTGATGTTCAAAAGAGGTTGAGAAGCTATTTTGAAATGCTTACCAGAGGTCTTGTGTGTGTCAACAGATTTATCTTGTGATATGGTCTTGTTCATTGTTGAAATGCCTATCTGTCCATGCTTGTAGTTTTCCTTATGGTGATCACATGAGGGAGAAATCAATCTGCCAAAGTAGAAGAAAATTTGTTTTTACAAGTTAAAAACAATTTTGTCTGTGTTAAATTAAATAGTTTGGAAGCCTATTTTCAAATGATCTCCAGATAATGCATGTGTATCAAAAATTTCAAAAGGTGGCATGGATCTGATCCTTGTTGAGGTGGCTATCCAACCATACTTTCAATTTGCATTATGATGGTCATATATGCAAAAGATGGACCTACAAAGTTAGTGAAAATTAATAAACAAAGTTTATTAAATAAGAAGCTACAGGAATGTATTTAGAAAAATAAACAGAAATTTGATAAAAAGAATTAAGACAGAGTTTTGAACAGACACATCTTACTATTGGAGAGATGCAATGTTTAGAAGAAGTTTTAATTGAATATTTCATTAAAACAATAAATAACAAACAGAGATTTGAAGAGTTGTCTAAGCATGATGACATGGAAAGGTGTAATTGGAACAAGACATGAAGGATAGAGATGACTAAGGACATGCATAATGACATTGACAAGCAAGCATGACAAGCATGGAACATCTAGAGAGTCAAATGACCCATTCTGTGGTCATTTGAAGATGATTTGGGCAAGACAAAGATGTTGGTGCAAAGATGACAAGGAGATGGTGACATGACAATAGACAAGCAAACTTAATGACAGAGATGGTTGTGGGAATGATAAAATAGTGGACAAGGAAAAGATTGCAGGCATCTCCAGAAGATCATGCGGGCATGTTAAATGAGGACAATTACAGGCATGATAGAAACTATTGCGGGCATAAGATATTACCTATTGTGAGCATCTTCTCAGCACCACCTATGAGCATCCCTTATGGCCACCTGTAGGCATCTTGGTGTGAGCTGCAGGCATAAGGAAGGACTTGTCGTGGGCATTTGTGGCAGTTGTGGGAATATTTGATGGCTCAAATGAGGAGTTGAGGGCATCTTTAAACCCTAGCTGCGTACATCTAGATATCCCTTATGGGCATCTGAATACATCACCTACTGGCACCTTGAAGATGGACAGTGCAGGCATACTTATTGGAAGATCAAAGACCCCCATACGGGAAGTTGAAGAAGGGTATGTGGGCATAAGAGAAGGCCAATTCTTGGCATAAAAAATAAAATTAAAATGATGATGATGTGGAAAATTAAATAAATTTTGGCTAATGATAACAATAATAAATTGGTGATGAGGTTGGCCTCCTAAGACATGGAAATAAAAAAATATTTACGGCCAAAAAAGGATGCATGCTTACTAACCCATGCGTAAACATCTAAGAGCCATTGAAATTTTGCATTGGTTTGGCGGGTGTGATTTCTACTAGTAGTTTAAAGGATTAATTGTATTAGTTTGTCGTAGGTGCATTCATTATATATGAGATTATGCTAAATATTTTGTGGAATTCCTATCCAAGTGACTCCTTTTCTTAATTGCCTACTCTGATCTGTGTCCATAAAAAATTAGATCTCTTGTCATCAGATAGCCTACCCTGCTCTACCATAAATACAATAATTTGAATATTTGCTCCTTGCATTTGAAGGCTTCCTCCAAAGGTAGTTGCTTGGCAAGTCAAAGTGATCCTGCCGAATCTACAGAAAGTACCTCAAATGGCAATATGTAAGTCAAAATAAGTTCATTTTATTTATCGCGATGAGGTCCCAACTGTACCCCCTTTCAAATAAGATTTAAATAAATAAGAATGTTAAATTAAAGATATCCATATATTGTCGATATAGAGACGAAAGTTCGTCGAAAATTAAAAAATGTCGATATTTCCACGATTTTTCCGCCATGATAAAAAAAATGAAGTATTAATCCATGAATGTTCAAAATGTGGAAATATTTCGTGGAAAAATCCACCCAAATGTATTAGTGAGACATAAATAAAACCATAGAACACAAGATATACCCTGGGAAAACCCTCTACTGATTCAGAGGATAAAAAACTCAGCAAACGATCTTAGAGTATGATTGAGAATTAGCAGAGAATGATTACAACACAATAGCATATTGCTTTTACAAAGAGCACTAGAGAGTGGAGATCGAATAGAACATCGTATCTAACTTGCCAAGTGCATAGCGCTTTAATAACAAGTCAAATTAGGTTTTACAAAAAAAATTGAATGGTTTCATGTATCAGCAACCTGTTAACACTTAGAACACTAATCCATCTTCAATCATGTGCCCCCCATTGATCTAGCACCAAGATGGCACTCCATAATTATCTCTCACAAGAAGATTTGTGTCTTCCATTAATTAACTAACTCTAACTGAGTTGTTAACTAAGTGTATTGATTTGAACTGAATGAAACTACATGCAACTGGATGGAACTGAGTGTAACTTCATTCAACTAAGTGTAACTGAACTGAACTGAATGTAACTGAACAGAACTGAATGTAACTGAACAGAATTGAATGTAATTGAATAGTAACTAAATGTAACTAAAAAGTAACTAAATGTAACTAAACAGAACTAAATGTAAGTGAACATTAACTGAATGTAACTGAACAAAACTAGTGCTTCTCCATCAGTCTTTATTTCCAGCAATCAATTGCATAAGTTAAGGAGTTGATTCCTTAATTAACTTCATTTTTTTTACCATACCTAATACTCAACTGATATCTAATCAATTCGATTTCACTTGATGGAAACATATACAATTTGAATTATCTCTCTATCTTTGTGCTTATATTAAATATATATGCATGGTCCATATGTGTTTTCATTAAATAATCATCTTTATCATATCATACCCATAAGATCGTTTCCAAACCTATGATCATATATATTGCCTTGGTCATATAATTACATGCTAAAGTAAATCACTCTAGGGGTAGTTAATCCCTAAAGGAGACTTGTAGCACCTGTTAACCATGACTAACCATACATCACATAGTATATCTACTTTACATAGTAAAGTGCACCACCTCACAACATGAGGATATTTGTAGAACTTGATATTACTCACAAGTCTAATGTCTTGATATTAGTCCCAAGACTCAACTTGATATTACTCACAAGTATACTATATTGATATTACTCACAAGACTTAGCTTGATATTACTCACAAGCTTTACAACATCACCACCTAAATCATATGAGGATATTTGTAGGACTTGATATTACTCACAATACTGGAGAATGACTCCTGATGTTGTAATCTCAACACTCCCTCTTAGTGAGGGAGACATTCTATGTCATACCAATCTTATCTCGGAAGTGTTTAAACTTCCTCACAAATAGAGGCTTGTCACAAATTTGCAATCTTCTCATTAGTGCCTATGTACTGGAACTCATGACCATGACTTCAATGAAGTAAAACTTCATCTCGAATGTGTTTTATCATAAAACACATATAGGGTTTTCGAGAAAGCTTGACTATTAACACCTAATGACTGTAGGCTCAAGTCTTCCATCCTAGTAGGTAGCTTCCCAAGCTACATTACTCCTCAATATCTAGTACTATCCATAAAACACATTTTGCTTCTGCGGTACTCTCAGACATACATCTTGCTTATGTATTACTAGCCTCAAATTGCATCACTTATCTCAGGCTAAAACAATAGCTGGATAACACAATCAAATAATAGGTCATCCATGTATCAAATACAATAAAGAGCCTATTCTAATGTACCTCAAAGGTACTCAAACATATGCTTAGTAGTAAGCATAAATTACAACAGGTCTGCTCAAAGACCAACCAGCTTCTTACACAAAGTAGCATCATCTGGATCCAATCCAGAATAAAGTTTCTCTAAACTACAAACCATGGATTTTTTAAATCCATCACATACAACATTATACAACAAATGTGTAATAACATGCAGAAAGAAAGACTTATCTTTTCTTTCACTCTTCAACATTTGTTGAATTCTTGAATTTTTTGTTATCTAGAGAAGTTATTTACGAGCATGCCATTCTCTATGATGTTCTTCAAGTCGTGATCACTTTCTCGGTGATCCTTCTCTTTATATTTGCAGCACCCCAACTACCTCTTCGAGAGGTTTTAACTATTCTCTAATAGTCCAAACTATAAATAGTCTCTAAGACTTTTGACCATGTCTCTTCTCATGCGGATTCTCTCCACAAGCTATCACAGCCCTTGGTTGCTTAAGTCATGTATGATGTCTAACTGGTGGGGACTTTATTTGTTGCCACCTATGAAGACACATCAATGCTCCCTCTTAAACTAGAGGAGTTATTATGTACTATATCAAGCTTGCCCCAGACATAGGCTTAATCATAATGTTGGCAATGTTTCTCATATATGGATATGTACCATGTCTCGAATATAACTGACTAGAACCCTCAAAATCTTTACTACTTTTCAACATGTTCTATTTATAGGAACACATGTGATCTTCCTCGATCACTATATTAGTCAGATTTCATATATCTTTAAAACTCTATTTCATTGATCAAGACATATATGAGTCCACATACACTTGTACCAAGTAGGTACCACAACACATGCTTTGTACATGTCTATGTACAAACTGCAAAGCACATAACAGATCCTGGGACCTTTGACTAACCAAATACATCTCAACTGACTTGAGATCCTCCAAATATGAAATAAGAATTATAAAATTTCATATTTACCTTCATATGTGTGGCCATGGATTTGTAGTTCGTCATCCTGAAACTCTTCAGGCTCTTTTACCACATAGTTTTCCTTAACTAAGGAAAATCTTTGTCTGGTGACTGCCACACCACTAATCATAAGAATCATAACAAGATTCTTGAATACAGTTCTCAATTTCCTTATAAATATGAGCATCATGTATATCTCCTTTTTAAAGGAGTTACATCAACCAGTTACACTTGTTTTTCAGGAGCTAGTGAGACTAGCAACTCCCTCTCACCATGTAAATGTGAGAATCATAATCTGGGTCCTCCATCACGAAGACTTATGCTCATCTATATATGAAGCTCTTATTTGACACATGAATCTAAATAAGATAGAATATCTTCAAGATTCTTCACATCTATCAAAAACTAATTAAGCCATCTATTTTCTATGATTCCCAAGAGACAAAGGAACATAAGGTTTTATCTTGCCCAAAATGTATCATATTTAACAAAAAGTGAAAATATTCTTGGAATCTTTCATATTTTGGGAATAAAGTTTCGATTGGAACTCAGAATTGGGCTTACTTTGGACAATTGGAAAGATATTGAAATTCTTTACAACTTTGTTGTTTTGCTTTTTTCCTAACTCCTTACCGTTTGTCTGGGCTGGGCGTTTTAGTAAAAAAGCATCTTTTAAAATATGTTTTTTTACTAAAACGCCCTCCCCAAAAAAACGGTAATGAATTAGGAAAAAATCAAAACAAAAACGTTGTAGAGAGTTTCAAGATATTTCCAATGGTCCAAAGTGCACCCAATTCCAAGTTACAAGAGAAAAGTTATGCCCAAAATACGAAAGATTCCAGGAATATTTTCACTTTTTGTTAAATAGGATACATTATAGAAGAGGGTAGAATGTTATGAACCTCCCGAATTTTTCTCTTTCAGTCTCAGCCATCAGAATGAATCCACATTCATGTCCTTCTTTACTTGTAAGTAAGGGCATATTAATTTTCCCTATAAGAAAAATTATCTCATGGTTAGAACCATTTCATACTCATGAATTTTATTCACATGAATACTTTCAATATACTGATAAAGATTTACTTAGTTATGTACAGATATTGACCAACCAATTTATCATAACCCATTATAATATTATGTACTGATATGCAACCCTATATCAATCTTATATTAGTCCAGGAATTCATTTTATGAAAGAAATATACAGCCCCATGTTCATATCTCATGAGGTAAGCATGAAGTCCTCTATCTAGCCAATCATGTAGTCTTATGTTCACAGTTTATAAAACAATCATGTTGCCATAAATCTCATGTCTTATGAATGATGTTTTCAGCCTTATATCAGTCTTACATAAGTCTTATATCACTCTTTATATCATCTCACAAAATTTGGACTCGTGAGATTGATAACATTCCAATAAAGATAGGAACAACAATGTATATGCTAAACACAATTCCATGTCCAGGAATACAGATTGTAATAAAACAAAATCAAATTTTATAAAAGCATGTGATAATTAAATAATCATGCAACCCAATATTCATCAATCATGTCCAACATTCATATATCATGAATCAATCATGTAGCTCTATAATTATGAAACAAGCATGCAACTCTATATCCATATCTTTATAAAATAAACATGCATTGTCTATATTCATATCTTATCAACAATCATGCATCATCTGATTGTAATGAAAACATTCAAAAGCTTAAAGATCTAAACAGCATATAATAAAAAATTTGGGTACTTATCTTTTTTATTGTTTTTCATGCACCCTCTTGATCTCTGCTTCCTTGTGGAGATTACTGTAGTCCCCCAGCCTTGATCTCTTTGCAAATTTGAGTGCATGCAGGAGGTAGCGAATCTATGCATGGAGAAACTGGATCCCATGCAATCTGAAGTGAACGTTATTATTTCAAAGAAAAATTCTTCTAGCAATCATCCTCTTCTTTGGATGAGATCTCAACTCTATAAGGCTATCATTATACACAAGATCCATTGAATAATGATAATATCCAACTTACGGCTCTTGGGGTTGTTCCATCAATTGGTCCAATTTGGGAAAACAGTCATAACACGAATTCTGAGAATTTCATCTTCAAATACCTGATTGTATCTCTCAAACAATTGAAAACTTTTGAAATATTCTCAAGGGTAAGATAAATCATCCCATTTCAGAAGTGGGTTTTCAATCGTTTTGTCTGATTCCTCATGGATTGATCAGAATTTCTCCACGAAATTTGTCTCCTGAAAAGTGACATAAATTGTGCATATTGACTTGCTTTTTAATTCTCCATGCATACAGAGTCCTCACTCACTGATTTTAAGTAAACATCTAGATCATTCTCCTCAAGAATGATTCACACTATTGCCTTCAATTGGAAGTATCTTCAAATTGGTCTTTCGATTGGATGGAGATCGATGCGATGGCTCCGAGCTCTTTGCTCAATACCTTCAAGATCATGTAGGTTTTAGTTGCTTGTGCAAACTAAGCTATTGCATACCCTTGCTCTGATACCATGTAAGTGATTGCGCAAAATATGAAGAAACTTGAACTTTAAAACTTTAATCCACAATATCAGTGCATATAAATCTCATCAATATTCCAAAGACATAAATCAAACCATAGAACACATGATATACCCTGGAAAAACCCTCTAATGGTTCAGAGGATAAAAAACTCAACAAACGATCTTAGAGTATGATTGATAAGTAGCAGAGAATGATTACAACACAATAGCAGATTGCTTTCACCAAGAGCACCAGAAAGTAGAGATTGAATAGAACACCATATGTAACTTGCCAAGTGCATAACACTTTAATAACAAGTCAAATTAGGTTTTACAACAAAATGAGAATGGTTGCATGTATCGGCAACTTGTTAACACTTAGAACACTGATCCATCTTCAATGATGCACCCCATAATTATCTCCCACAAGAAGATATGTGCCTTCCATTAATTAACCAACCCTAATTGAGTGTACTGATTTGAACTGAATGAAACTACATGAAACTAAATGGAACTCAGTGTAACTACATTCAACTGAGTGTAATTGAATAGTAATTGAATGCAACTGAACAAAACTGAATGTAACTGAACAGAACTAGTGCTTCTCCATCCTTCTTTACTTCCAACAATCACTTGCATAAATTAAGGAGTCCATTCCTTAATTAACTTAACTTTGATTACCATAACTAATACTCAACTAATATCTAATCAATTCGATTTCACTTGGTGGCAACATATGCAATTCGAATTCTCTCTTTATCTTTGTACTTATATTAAATATCTCTGCATGGTCCATATATGTTTTAATTAAATAATCATCTTTATCATATCATACTCATAAGATTGTTTCCTAACCTATGATCATATGTATTTCCCTGATTCATATAGTCACATGATAAAGTAAATCACTCTAGGGATAGCTAATCCCTAAATGAGACTTGTAGCACATGTTGACCATGGCTAGCCATACATCACATAGTAAAGTACACGACCTCACAACATGAGGATATTTTTAGAACTCGATATTACTCACAAGTATATTGTCTTGATATTACTCACAAGACTCAGCTTGATATTACTCACAAGATTTACTGACTTGATATTACTTACAAGTCTATTGTCTTGATATTACTCACAAGCTTTACAACATCACCACCTTAATCATATGAGGATATTTGTAGGACTTGATATTACTCACAAGTCTATTGTCTTGATACTACTCACAAGACTGGAGAATGACTTCTGATGTTATAATCTCAACACTTCCAAAATGAAGTAGTGTGGATCGGAGCTTGATGAGCTTGAAGGGAGGTGAAGCCTTGCATTGTTGTGTAGCTTCCAGTCTTCCCCTAACCCCATTTATCTGGCGTATGTAAATGGACAAGTGTCAAACCTGTCAACGTAGTTAGGAGAAGACTCTTTTGAATTTGTAGATGCTCTGGAATTCAAGGAAAGAGCCATGCCCACCAATTCCCTGTGGTGTCCCACTTGGAAATATTGGCAAGCTTGTGAATTCCACGCTAAGTAAGCCACTCATGAAACTCTTTGAAAGAATAGAGTTGTTGAGAGGCGGCTGGCCCATAATTCTATCTTTCCACATCAAAGTTTTATTCCTATTTCCAGGGACACGGTACAACTGTTTTTGGAAGAAATCAAGCCCTCGACGATAGAGCTTCCAGATCATAGAGCCTTTGGAAGTGTTTTCTACATGAAGATTTCTCAATGAGGCCCCATTTAGCTATTTTTTTGAAAGAACTTGACTTATAGAATGCCTACAATTTGAATAGATATACCATAATATTTTTCCATCCAAGGCAATGTTGGCCAATCCAAGGTCTCTTACCTGTAGACCTCCTTCCAAAATTGGGCGTTTAATAATATCCCAGCTTACTAAGTGAAATTTTCTTTGGTTTCCTTTACCTCCTCACCACAGAAAGTCTCGGATCAATTTAGAAACTTGCTCCGTTATCGACTTTGGAACCAAAATAAAGGAGGCCTGGTAGATTGGGAGTGATGAGAGGACCGATTTTATAAAAGTGAGTTTCCTAGCATTGGCGAGCCACTGTCTTCCCCAAGCAGCTATTTTGGACTTGATCTTGTTGATTACTTCAATCCAAAGTGAAGACTTGTTGGATCCCAGAGTTCAGGATAAGCTTAAATAATTGATTTTTTCCCAAAAAACAAAGCCCGAAAACCCCAAAAAATGGGCAATTTAAAGGATGGTTTGTTGGTCTACATTCCATCCATACATTGCACTTTTTCTTTTATTACAATATTTATAATTTATTATTATTAAAATAAATTTATTTCATTTGTTTCATGTGTTAATTATATTTATCATTATGATTTTTAATTAGTTTATATAATGTTTTTATTACATTTATTTATAATTTATTATTATTAAATTAAATATATTTTATTATTCAATAACAAAATATAAATTATATAAAATATTATTTAATATTAACGCAAAAAAAACAATATCATTAAGCCAAGTTTAGAGATTAAAAGAAAAACAATATTTAAATAATTAAAAAAGTATGATAAGATGAAAGAATCCTTGGAAACAATATTGAGTATAATTTGATCGTAAAGAGTAAATAGCTCAATTTGTTGAATTTTACTTATGTAACCACTTGTATGATCATTCACATGTATATCGGTTTAAATATTAACCACATAAATTATATATTATTAATTTATTATTTATTATTATTATTTTTTTAAATGATTTATTTTATATTAATTATTGAGAATTTTAATTTTCTTTATTATATTGTTTTAAATTTATTTTATTTTATCATAATTTATTTATTTTTTAATTTTGAAAAATGATTTTTTTTCTCATATATATTTTTTAAATCATTAATAATGAATAAAGTATTTATTCAGAATCTGAAATAAATTTTAAAAATTAAACATAAATTAATTTCCATAAATCTATCCTATCTTAATACAATAAAATAAAATAAATGACCCTAAAAGTGGTACATTCTTATATACTTTTTTATTTTACTAACTAACTTAAAAATTTGAAGACATTTTTATAACCAAAAACAAATGTTATGAAGAGCTTCTTGCATGGTTTCCATAAAGTAGTCTAAGGGTACTTCAATTAATTCATTTTTAGTGAAGTATATTGTTAACTGATTTGCCATTTCTTGATTTGATTTTAAAGTTTTCATTTCAAAGAATAACTGATTTGCCATTTCTTGATTTGATTTTAAAGTTTTCATTTCAAAGAAACTTAGAGAAAAAGACACTTCGTTTTCATTTCTTGGGTGTAATCCCGAATATAACTTGCTTTAACCCTGCCACATAACGGTTGGTACTGGTTTTTTTAATTATTTAAAAGATAATGAAATAACAAAGTTTATTGTGCTTGCTATTTTATAACTCAAAATTAATTAACCAACACTTTTAATTTTTTTAATATTTAATAAAATATGAAGAAGGAAATTATTTTTATTTTTATTTTTAATAACATGAAAAGAATATTAAATTAATGTTAACTATTTATATAAAAAAAACAATAATTAACCAATCAATTATTTGTATTTTACTAATTATAAATGTATATATTATGATTATCATATAATATCAATTTTAATAATTTAAAACACATTTTAAAATTTAAAAAAAAATAGTTTTTTTCAATATTTTATAGAATATGAATAAAAAGATTGCTATTTTTTTAATACAATGGAAAAAGTATTAAATTAATATTAACTATTTATGAAAAAACAATTATATTTATATTTTACTAAGATTTTGGTTTTTTTAAATACAGTTATATATTGTATAATATATGACAAGCCTCATATTACATTACATCATTACGGCTCGGAGAGCCCAAAAGGGTCCTCTCGAACAGACTGGAAAATAAACAAAAACCAGTCGCATATCTACTATATTCCTAATAGTTGTATCCTACCTGGAAAAACAAAGACCGCAGATAAAACTAGAGCAAGAACTAGATATTAGATAGCGTTACTTCCCCTATTGAGAGGATTTCGAGAGTTTGAACATTCTTCAGTAGCAGACGCTCCCTTGTCATCCTTTAACAGTAGGAGGGCAACAACGAGTTCAACCTGAGCAAGACGAGATTTAAGCTCCTCATTAACCTTCCTACTATTTTCATTTGCTTCATCCATAATTGCACCATGGTAGGATTGGGACCCACTTCCCTTCTCCAAAGGAGAAACCACCTCAACAAGAACACATTAGGGTGCATATTCAACATTAGGGTACATATTCAAAGGTCCGGGGATAACTAGAAACTTGCAGCTCCGCATACTTAAGAGAGACTCCCAAATTTTCCATCTTATCTGCTTTAGAGTTGTTAACTTGATGAATATGAAATAAAAAAAAATTGATGAAAATTGGCCCATGATAATCTTGATACAAGATATCATTCTGACAATCATGCAATTTGGAGGAGGATGCCCAAAATGTAGTGTTCTGATAATAATCCATGAATCCCCAATGATGTTAGCTTTTTGAACTTGGAGTGAATGTAGAAGTTTCAATCCTTGGAACAGAGCCAAGGATTCTACCATATTATTGGAAGCGCTTCCCAATCCCAAAGCATAACTATCCCTTGGAGTTCCTCCTGGTTCTGCCATATTATTGGAAGCGCTTCCAATCCCCAAGCATAATTATCCCTTGATTTTCCTCCGCGATCATAGCTGACCTCCCCTCGTACCTGTCACCCCTGGATTTCCTTTAATTGCCCCATCAAAAGAGACGATTTTGCAACCTAATATTGTTTGAGACGGAGATTCCGAAGCCAAAAATCCAATCTTCCTTCGACTGAGATAGTTGATGACAAGAGAGTTGGGAGGGGAGGTTGGCCTCGAGATGTTCCACTAAGATAGAAAGGGCTCATTTACTAACCTGCAAAAGTGAGTTGGAGATATTTTGGAAAATGAGGGAGTTTCTGGCCAACCAAATTTTCCAACATATGAACTTTGGAAAAGTATGTCAAACCTAATCCATAAGAGAATGATGTGGGAGCTTATTGATGTAAGCTTTTCCCCAATTTCTGAAGAATCCTCCAACTAAATTAGGGAGGTTGATATTAGGAAGAAGGGGTTGAGTAGTAGAGAGCCAAACTTCTTTAGCGAAATCAAATTCAACCAACAGGTGGTTGTGCTCTCTTCAACCTTTTTTGCACAAAATACACGAGGTGGGACCTTGTTTCCCTCACTTTATGAAGTTGTCTCCTGCTAATATTTGTCCATGGACAACGAGCCAACATAAGAAAATTACTTTTGGGGGCACATTATTAGCCCAAAATTTGTTCCATATGCTTGATCTGGTAGGTCCACCTTGCTAAGACTTGATGAATTTGTAGCCTTAATTAGTAGAATAAATGCCTGTCGTTTTGCCCCAACCTCTCGCATCGAAAGCATTTATATTGATTAGTGCCTTTCCTTTTAGAGATAGAATGAGATGTTCATAATCTAGCCAAAGATTCTCATGTAGGGCAGGACAGAGCCAGTCTTTCCAGGAGCCATCCGAATTCCATTGGAAGATGTCTGTTGGATTGATAAATCTTTGTTGGATCATACAATGCTTAAGATTTTTTAGATTCTCATTCATGCCTATAGGACTTTCCCCTAGGATACTATATGTCCAAAATTTGATTCTTCTCCCATTTCCTAGGATCCAATGGAGCTCATGATGGAAGAACAACCATGATTTTACACACAGCTTCCATACTTGTGTATTGTTCCTAGACTGTATCTGATTGTCTAAAGATCTGAGCCTATTTCCCTTGAGGTACTTTCTGAAAATATATTTTTGGCTCCAATCATTTTCCAAGGAAACTATCTTCCACATGAGTTTAGCTCCTAAGGCACGATTCATCTGCTTGGGATATTTTATCTGAAGCCCCCCTTCCTGTTTGCTTTTTTTGATAATATTCCAACTAACCAAAGGTATTCGGTGCTCGTTATTACACCCTCCCTTCTAAACAAAAGTTTGAATGGCTTTACATATTTCCTCTTGAATAAAGGCAAGAGTAAGGAGAATAGAGCTGAAATAAATAGGGAGAGAGGAAAGAACATATTTGTTCAGTACCAGACATCCTGCTTGATTGAGTCATGTATCCCCCCATTGCTTTATTCTGTGATAGATCTTATCCACAATGCCATTCCAATAATCCTTAGTCTAATTCCACCTCGCAATAGGAATGACAAGTTATTTGAAGAAATTCCACTCGGTTTGAGCTCTGGATCCCATACCCTTGACGATCTCAAGGAGAATTCGATTATCCACGTTCCAACCCTAAATCCTACTTTTCGGATTATTTATCATACTTTAGGAAGATTTGCAGAAAATTTGTAGAACCCCTTGAAAGCTTAAGGTTATCAATTTGGAAGCCCCACCTAGGAGAAGAGTGTCATCATCAAATTGGGAGTGAGCGATTGGTTTTACTCCGCGCACAATTTTGATCCTCGAGATATCTCCTTTCCTTCTTGCTTCATCCAGGGCTCTACTCAACGATTCCTCCATTATTATATAAAGCAGAGGGTACAGGGGGGAAGCCTTCTCTCAATCCCCTAGCAAGGGGAAAGAAGCCCACCGCCCTGCCATTTATGAGAGGAGCAATCCAAGGGGAAGTTATGCAAGCTACCCTTTTAATTTCTGAAAAGTATGTCATTTGTTCTCCTCCTTCCATTTCTATCTCCATGACAAAGTTTCCATTTTTCCTCCATTGTGCTTGCTTTTGGAAAAAATTAGTGTTTCTATCTCCCTCCTTCAACCATAGTTGCATTTATTTGATTCGCAAATAAATTTCCTCCTGCCGAAACGCCCGGTGGACTTCAGATTAAAGGCTTTTTTCCTTTGCAAGGTCTTGGTTTTTTATGCTTCTACCTTCCATGTCTTTCAGAAATCTTTCCAGATTGGCCTATTCTCGTTTGCGAATTTCAACTTGGGGGATCATATCGAGCTTGATCCAATCCTCTAGTGCCATTTTGGCCCTGTAGAATTTCTCTTCCCATATGAAAAATGGGGAACCCCAGACTTCTTCATTCCAAACATCCCTTACTATTTCCATAAACCCTTCACAATCCGCCCTCAACGGATGGAAGCGAAAAGGGAAAGGGCCAAGATTTGGTGATTGTTCTAATTACAAAGCGATTGGCCTATGATCAGAGACTAAGTCTATGATAGTATGGGTTTTTATCAGCATAGCTGTGAGAAGAAATGAACTTTGAATCCATAATCTATCCAATCTAGAAGCCACATGACCTGGGCCTATCCATTTATTGGTCCAAGTAAACATGTTGTTTTGCGGCTTAATGTTTGCTAGGTCCCAATTAAAAACAATATCATTTGTTGCTTCCCAGAAGGGGTCCCTTACTATGGAGCCTCCCTTTTTTTCCTTTTTTTCTATTACTAAGTTGAAGTCACCTGCCAAAATCAGAATTAGAGGAGGCTCCGGATCTGGCTATTCAATCAAGGAGGACCAACACACTTTGTTCTCCAAATTGAAATTTAGAATATAAACATTGATGACATCGAGACTCTGTTGAGAAGGAACATGAGTTAGAAAGGCTAATATCCATTGATCCTTTTTAACATTGAAATCTAGAGTAAATTTTCTGGCATCCCAGACGGTTGCAATCCCTCCCGAGGCACCTATAGATATTTGGGCTATTCCTTTATTCCATTTCTAGATCTATAGGAGGCAATGAAGAACCTCAGCCTCCTCCTTCTTAGTCTCTTGGAGAAGTAGGATGTTAGGTTGTTCCGCTTTGATTATGTCTTTCATAGCTTATTCCTTACATTTTTGTCCTAGACCCCTACAATTCCAAGAGACAGTCTTCATTAGTTACTTTTGGTATGAAGAGTACCTCTTCCTTTTGGGTCGAAGGGCTTCAATTTTCCAATATTCCTCATGTTTCTTCATGATCTACCTAAAAATATGTCTATCGTAGGCGGAGAACCTGTGACCTTTTCATGCTCGGCTTTCTCCTCTCGTTTTTCCCTATCTATCTTCATGCCTTTTCTTGTCCCTGAATCTGCCTACACTTCTTCCTCTTCTAGATCTAAGGAACTCTGGGAGACATTGTCATTCCCATATTCAGAGGCCATCTTTCCTTAGGTTACAAATCAATGACCATGAATTGGGAATTAGGGGGGAGCTTAGAGCAGGATGGTTGGGCCAAAGAGAGAACTGGCTCTTCAGAGGATAGGGTATGAAAGGTATTTCTCTCAAGAAGGGGAAGGGTTTGGATTGAAGGGTGCTCTGCTGGTTTAGAAAGGGAAGAATTCAAGGGATAGGAATAGGATTTCTTGGCATTTATAACATTGTTTTCTTTCTGAACTTTTGTCCAATGGGATTGGTTTTATTCGGAGGGCTACTTCTCCGAGCCACTCTAGTCATTTAGCTTGCAATTGATAGCAGAATGCCATATTCGTGGCATTTCCTACATTTGAAAGATAGTTGCTCATAGTCAAGTTGTTATACATGCTCCCAGTTGTCTACCTTAACTAGAATGGATTATGGCAAGTTGTTCTCCAAATTCACTTCCACACAAATATGAGCACAAGAAAACTGGTCATTTGGTTCATCCTAATCTATGTCTATTCCAGGTGAATTTCCAATAGCCATCAGGGACTCATTGCTCCAACAATGGATTGGGAGATGGGGGAGGTGGACCCAAACAGGGACCGCCGATGGGATGTCATTTGATGGGTCAAAATCAGGGTTCCATGCATTCAAATACATATATCTCGTGGCCATGAAATAAGGTCCATTTGTAAAAATCAGATCTCTATCTTCTTTAGATTCAAAATGGAAAATCAAAAAATCTTTACCAACACTGAAGATACTGAGATCATTTTTGGTGTGGGGCTTCCAGTTTTTCTAAACCCATGTCGTCATAGCTCGTGGGGATGGCCATAAACCCATGAACTTCCCAATTAGGGCATGTTCAACTAATGACAAAACAACCTTCTTTTCATCAAGGCGAGGAATGTAAACCACGTGGATGGAATCTAGCTTCTTCACAAATTTCCATTATGTCTGATATAAAGGCCTTTTGCTCTGGGCCACAATCAGCTTGCGAAAGGCCTCGATCTCAGGGGAGGGGGGACGAACCCCCTTCATAATCCATTGTGGCAGACTATAGATCAAACCCTAAAACCAACCACAATGCTCACCTCTCCAAAGAACCCTAACAAAACTCTCTTTGATTTTGAGATTTTATGTGAGTGTAACCACAACAATTTTAAAAAATTGCTTTTCATTCTCTAAGATTTTGGTATTTTAATAATTTAAACCACTCTTATAAATTATGGTGGTAATATTCTAATATAAATATAGATATCAATAGATAAGGAAAAAATGTGTAATGAAAAATTACAATATGGCTAAAATGCAATAGAAGACATTCATAATATAGAAACATGTATTTTTCAAACACTATAAAATTTAAAATATACATGGTTTCCTCAAAATTCTGAAGCAACATTCAATTTTACAATCGTAAAGAAATTTGAAATTCACAATATATAACAATGTAATGCAAATGAAACTACATGAAACTTATATGTTTAACGCATATGAAACAACATGAAGATGAATAAATTTTAAATAATTAGTTAAAATTCCATGCTCGTCTTGTGAGTTTAACATGTAGTTTCAAAGAAAAGTAGAGTAGCAGGAAGCACTTATTAATCAAACTTAATTCAAAATATTAAAAAGGGGCAAACAACCTTTATTCTTACCAACTATAACTAATGTAATTTCTACAAGTTGGATCAACCCAATCCCTAATGAAATCAACTAATAAATATGTAAATCATGGCTCTAGGATGACATCAACTAAAAAATATGTAAATGATGGATGCTAAGGATAAAATATACTTTTCTTGGAGATAAGAGAGCATAGGTAGAACCCTAAGCAATGTTTTACATGGTACAACATTGGGCATACTTTATTGGATGATAGAGACAAGAGAGTAGAGGTGTACATCAAGTACTATGCCTAGTTAACCATATATAGTCTACATGTGCAACAAACTCTCCTCATGTGAAATAGAATTATTAGGTGACAAACACTAATACTATCAAATGTTATATAAAATTATGAGTTCACGAGACGAAAAAACACCTTCCACATAAATATGGAAAATCCAAATCATCATGGGTGGTCTTCTTCTCTTGTTGAAGTGGGGTTGCTCAATTCCTTAAGCCAAACTCCCTTGGTACAATACAAATTAGAGATGACTCCATATTTTTAGAAGAAATATGAACATCCAAATCACCAAATAAAAATAGGTAATGATTATTAATTTGGCACAAAGATTACATGAACAACAAATAGTTTTATATACAAAGCTAATTTCATCATCATATCAAATTGTAAGAGTAGAAATCTCATTAGGTTTCCTCCTCTATTAAAGCACCTCCTCCTCTCAAGAGCTATAATTATTAAGTCTACTTATAGATATGACAAGTCCAATGTGCAAAGGATGTGTGCTTTTGGGGTGTTGGTAGGTATCCTTGGCCCAATATTATAACATATGGTTACCCTCTGCGTGGATCCTACAACACCACGCCAAAAGTGAGACGTCGAATGCTGTAACACAACGCCCATATTGATAAACCATAGATTAAACATTCCATAGTAAATGGTTCTCAGTCCATATTGAGAAGCCATGGATGAAATATTATGTTGTAAATGGTTCTCAAAAAGGAAATTGTCAATACTATATGGCATCCTTAGGGTTGCTACAAGAATCAATAGATGTTCAAATCCCTTTTGGTGAACGATAATCAACAGATGTTCATGTCCCTTTTGATCAAATTTCAAAAGCAAATGTAGGTCCATTTTATATTTTGAATTGGATCCATCTTACATGTTCCATATTGTGATTCTATTATGGTACCTGTAGTAGAAACATTTCCCTAATTAGTAAATCTTCCTCTTATGTTAGTCTATTATTCTCAAACTTGACAACTCCAAAAATCGTGTGCACATTAGTGTTGTAAAGGAAAGTATCTTATGGCTAGGGTTTAAGAGGCCATCAACGTATTGGGGTTAAAAGAGAGATGCACAATGTTTAGCAAACATATATAAGCAAGTTTCAGAGATTGGAATGGTTCATACCTTGGCCAAATGAAGGTTGATCCAAGCAGCCCTTCAATCCTCTTACTCCAAGAGACCTGCAAAACAAGTTATACCTTCCTCAAACCAATATGACCACATATAAAATAATGATAATCAAAGAAACATGAAATAATGATCTGACTAACATCATCATATGATCATAAAAAGAGATTCAATCACACACTGAACAATGATTTGGGAAGAAGAAGGACATCACATCTTTATTAATCTTGAAAACTAGTACAAGTATACCTTCTCTTCAAGTTCAGCACCTCACGAAACCTTGATCTGGTTCTATTGCTTCTCTTCTCCAAGGAACTCAGCCTCCAAGCTTTGCAACACAAGGAGAAAGCTTCTAGGGCAAAGGTGTGGGCAAAGAGAGCTCCAAATCCTCCAGCATAACAATGCAAAGATTCAAGTCCCCTCTCATGGACCTCCCTACCTCTATTTATATGCTTAACAAAGAGTTAGGGTCGAAGAAAAAGTAGTTACAACTGAAGGAGTCAGTTGCATAACTACCCAAACTACCCAAAATTCAAAATTCGTATTTTTTTGACATTTTCAGGAAGCGTACGTGGGTTGCAAAGACAACAGTCATATACATAAGGAGTACATGTGGGTTGCAATGCAGAAAAATTACGTATTTAAGGTGTACGCGACTATTATATATAGCAACTCGCGTACGTACGCGGGTTTACCTTAAGGAAAGTCGTGTACACACAAAATACTCATTTTTAGGGTATTTCTGGGAATTTTCAGACTTTAATGTTTTCTATAAATTTTTAGCTAACAGAAATATCTTTCCAATGGTGTAGAGATAAGGTCAAATGGAGTTACTAAAATCAAGATATGGGTCCTCCAAGTTAGGTGTTTTTTCAGTGACATTCAATGACTTTTCATGAAGTGTCGTCAAGGAAGTGTCGACATGCGACGAAAACATAGGAAAGTGGTCATAGGCAGAGATGTGTCATTTTGAGCTATAACAGATGCCCCCTAATGTATGAGGTTAGAGGGGAAGACGATAGCCGAAATACATTATAAAGGAAACAACTGAGTATGGAGAGAGTAGAGAATCCAAGATCCAAAGGCTCGAACAAAGGTACCTGAAAGAGAGATAAATGTCAGAAAAAAACTGATCTCTGGGACATACAAGTCCATATACAAACCATCGCCATAAAGATACAAGCAGATCCAACATATGTATAACTGATGAAACTATCATGGTCGCTCAATATGCAAAAAGGTGCCATATCAAATCTAAAGGAGTCATGGCCACAAATGAACAAGGTGGATCCATACTCGACAATCAATCATAGCCACAAAAATACAAGGTGGATCTATGTCTCAGCAAAATGTCATATAAAATGTAACAAGGTCTTGCGCAACTTGGGCAATAGCAAAAAATGACGATGCTACTATCAGCCCAAGGTCTTCAATCCAAACCGCCCAAAAGGTACAAATCCTGACCATGAGAATAAAGGAGCTGAAGTCAAACATGGAGGAAACCGTTTGATTACTGATCAATTATGTGAACTATTAACAAACGCGACGGAAACCACCATTAATAAAAATGGTCCCCAAGGTACCTAGTACATTCTAACAAGTGTGAACATAAGGACTTGAAGTCGAACACTTGAAGAATCCATCGAGTAGGAGACATTAAGGTATTCCCACTACCCAATAGCGAGGGAAACTTCCACTAATGACTACAATCCCCAAGGTACTGTCATAAAACTCTAAATCTCATTCCTAGAGCAAGATGTGTTGCAGTCGATAGGAAGAGATCCGTTGGAAGGAAGGCATTAAGGCATCCTTCATCGTCCAACATGAGGTAAGTCAAAGACTAATTGGATCTGGAATTGGTACTGAATTTCATGACAAAGACCGCCGAAGACATGATGTAAAGAACTGATACCAGGGAATGGCCGACACAAAAGGTCAAGGCAACTGCAGAATAGCCGACAAAGGTTTAATCCTTGAACAGCGAGCACGACACAAAAGTGACTTAGGCAGCTTTTGACACAAAAAGGACCAACGAAACAAATCTACAATGTAGGATAAATTGACAGATTCCCCATATAATTGGAAAAGAGACCAACTAGAGGAGCAAGAAACTCTGAAATAGGGATAAGGTCAAAATACTAGGACCCAACTATTGATAGACTCAAAACCGGTGCTTTGTTCAAGGAAACAAGACTTGCTACCATGATGTAAAAAACATGTGAATGAACTTCCCTTCCCCTCTTTCTTGTAAAGGTTTAACGAGTCCAAGAAAGCAAACTCGGGACCATCTTTATTTTTAGCAAGCTCGAAGAAAAGACAGAAGAATGCTTGATAAAGCACTGATTCGTGGATTTTACGAGCCCAAACTAGTACATGCTCGACTGTGTTTTCATGGTTTAGAGAGTCTGAAAACTCCAAAGAAGACTCCAGGGGGGTGCTTTTTCATACAATTTACGCTCCTGAGGCCGGAAAAGTATAAAACAAACCACAAAAGAACTCTCTTAACTTTCGAAGAAGAAAAGGCGCACCTTTTTCGTACTTAGTCAGGAAGGTCCGAAAAAAGTTAAATTACCACCTACCCAGCGCTCCTTTAAAAGCAACATATAGCCTGAGTTTTACGAGTGTGAAGGAAGGCAAGATCACTCGGAAAGATCCTTTTGATTACAAGAAATGGGGCTTACAACAAAAAACTCGATGCTTTGTTCTTTAGTGTTTAAAGAGCATGACAAAGACATAAAGTACACTCAGAATCTTTTTCATGTTTTGGTCCAGAGCATGAAAAAGAGAAAACTAAGCTCATACTGAGGGTTCCTTTTCCGTAAGTTTAGTCCCTCAGGTCTGGAAAAGTGATAAACCTATGCCTAAGAATACTCTTCTCAATTCCAAAGAAAGGAGAGTGTTCCTTTCTCGTATTATTCCACATGGTCCGAGAAAGTGATAACCTACCACCAATGTGGATGCCCATTCACATATTCTTAACGAGCCTGAATGGACAAGTTTACTCGGCAGTCAGGTCTATTTTGAGGAGTCAGACCTAGGCCTAAAGAAACTCAATATCTTTCCTGTGAAGTTTTAACGAGTCTAGAAAAGTCAACTCACGGCCTCGTTACTATTTTTAACGAGCTCGAAGTAGAGCAGAAACAATGCTCTAAATGCGAGGAGACGAGTGTCATAAATAGGAGAAAATAGTTCCAAGAGCAAGGAACATGAGCAAGATAAAGACACTCAGGTAACGTCTCCTCAAGGTAAAAGGTGTCAAGTTGCAAAGGTAAAATGATACAAGGTTGGGCGATAATGAGAACAAAGATGAGGGCTTATACAATGAGCTAAAAGTGTGGAAGTCAACATCAGGCTCATAAGCGCGAGTAGGGCACATGAAAATGCAGTTACAACTTGAACAACAAGGCGAGGCCAGTAAACAGTTGTGAATCCAACTAAAAATCATGTCTCCAAGAAACAACAACATCAAAGTCATATTCAAAAGAAAAGTTCTGATGCAGGTTACTTTGGCAGAAACACATGTGACTTTTATATCTTCTACAAAAGATAAAGTCAAGGTAGAATCTACCGAAGAATATTCTATAGCACCAAGGATCGAGGGTTTATAATCAGTAAGATCAACCTCAGAAGGAGAGAAAAAATCAATAAGGGAGATAGAGTCTATAGAAACAAACTCAGTATCACAGGAGTTGAAAAATTCATAAGAAAAATCAAACTCATCAGGATCACTGACTTTCTGTTCGAAGGGAGAGTCCAAAAACTCAACAAGACCAACAAAAGAAGACCGATCCATTGGAAAATCAGGATTACTAAGCAAATCAAGGTTAGACTTAGTCACAACTAAACCAACATACAAAAGAAGGTCAGACTGTATCAAAGACTCTAGAAAGACTTCATCCGAATGAAGGAGATCATCTGAGATAGGACACATGTCTAAACTTTCAAATGGATCAACAGAGTGGAGAGTAGGCTCCATGGTCTGTATAGGATGACTCACCTGGTCAACTGCTGGGACCAAGTCCCGAGAAGGTAAGCATGAAAACAGAGGCTGCTTGTCAGTAGCAATTGAACGCAAAGGACATGAGGCCACATAGCTCACCCGTGGCGGGGTAGTGTCTATAGAAACACTGGGAATCAATAAAGGAAAGACCTGGTCTCTAGTTGGGTCAAGAGACAGATCAAGGAAATCCAACTGATCGATAGTGACAATTTCTTCACCATGATTAAAGTACATCACACGAAAGAATGTTGACACCATAGCTTGCATGGCATAGACATAATCACGTCCGAGGAGCATATTGAAGTCCAACGGGTCTTCTATTACCATGAAGTCAACTAAGACGGTCTTCCCACCCAAAGTAACAGGTGTTTGAGTAAGAATTCCCAAGGCTATACTAGTTCTTCTATCAAACGCCAGTAACTGACTAGCAGTCGACACAAGGCTAGGAGATCCCATGCCTCGCCAAGCATGAGCAGACAAAATACTAACTGAGGCTCCTTCATCAACAATACAACAAGCAATCGTATATGATTCAACTTTGACCTTTATCTAGAAAGGTGCATCGGAAGGAAGGCGCGGCTCAACTAGGCTATCCCAATCAAAGCAAGCAATCCTAGAGCTTGGTGGGGGTTGATCCGAAGCAAGTTCAGGGCCCCCTTGTTCAGTAAGTTCTGAACTGGTAGTGAAGAAAATGTGACTGGCAGACACTTTACTCTCCAAAGGAAGAGTGGGATTGATCGATACTGGAACCGATTCAACCACTTCGTGAAAGTCACTCTCCGAAGGGAGAGTGGGATTGACCAAAGATGACATTGGTTCAATCACATCAGGATCACTCTCTGAAAGAAGGGTGTGATCGACCAAAGCTAATATTGGTTCTACCACTTGATCAACCAAAGGTTGAGTAGGTTGTTGAGAAACTATAGGTTGTTCAGGAGAAGGAAAATCTTGAGTCTTGGACCACACTCTTCGCACCTCTGCGATAGCAGGGCACTGGTGAGTAAGATGATCTCCCTCACATAGCTTACAAGGGAACTTAATTTTTCACTTCAAACGAGCAGTTTTCTCAACGGTGTCAACATGACTAGCAGTGGCTAACTGTTTGATCTCAACATGACCTGCAGAGGATGAGACTTTGCCCCCAGCATGAAAACTAGAGGTCGGGTGACTAGGTCCAACCTGACTAAGAGAGGTTGGTTGTTGAAAAGCTTCAGAATGTTCAAAAATGGGATGACCATGAAACCAAACTCTTCGCACCTCTGCAATACTCTCCCTCACAAAGCTTACAAGGAAACTCGGGCTTGTGTTTTGAACGGTTAGTCTTTTCAACAATGTCAACATGACTCGCAGTGGCTGACGGATTGTCTTCAGCATGAACCACTGAGGCTGAGAGATTGCCCCCAGCATGACTTCTAGAGGCTGAGAGACTAGGTCCAACATGACTTGCAAAGCTTGGACGAGTACCACTAGCATGAACAACAGAGGCTGAATGGCTAGGATCAGCATGCTTTTCAGCAGTTGAGTGTGTGCCCCCAGCATGAACTTCAGAGGCTGGGTGGATGGATCCAACATGACTTGCAGAGGTTGGATGGGGAGGTTCAACTTGAACATCAGAGGTTGAACGGGTGCCCTCAGCATGAACTATAGAAGCTGAGAGACTGGATCCGACATCACCTGGAAAGGTTCGAAGGATCCCACCAACATGAACACCAGAGGCTGGATGGTGAATATTAACTTGACTTACAAAGGTTGAGTGCTTAGATTCAACATGACCTGCATAGGTTGGATAGGTGCCCCGAGCATGAACTGCAAAGGCTGGGTGGTGAGGTTCAACTTGACTTGTAGAGGTTGAACGGGTGCCCCCTTTCTTATGTGCCTTCTTCCTATTCCTCCTTCTTTTACTCCTTTTAGACTGTCAGTTACTAATATCAATACTTTCACCGCACGAGGTAGAAGGAGGAGGAGAATCAACTGCAGGTGAAGGGGAAGTATGTTTTGATGTCCTTGATATAAGAAGCTTACTTGTGAAGCATCAGGAGCATTCAGGACGGTTGGAGTGGAAAACAACCACACCGGTAGCCCTAAAGTGAATCCAGGTAGATTCAGGGTGGCCATCAAGGGAACACCAACATTCCCCGTGAGAGGAATAGTACAAGGAGTTCCCAGCATGGGGATCTCTTGGTTGGTTTTAAAAGGGGTGTTAGACATAGTTTCAAACAAGGAGACAAAGTCTGAGGTCTATAGGAAACCAAAAGTACCAAGTACACACCTAAAGGCAGACTAAGTACAGACAAACCACACAGCACTCACTAAAAATTCCTAAAGCCAAACAGATAAACAGGTATAAGATACACTTTCCAAAAGAAAGTTGAGAGACAGTTACTTGGCGTCCCTGTAGATGTTCTTAGGCACAAGCAGAGGAATCACCCACTACCCTCCCACACTTTCTACCGGGGTTAACTTCCAAGCCCGTCTAGGGTCAACCAGAAATAGCCTTCTGGTTTACCTGTGTATGAACCCTAGATGTCAAAGAGACTAAAGGCTGCCTTAACTATATTGACAGTCTGGGGGGACAGTCACAAGTCTGGTTCGTACGCATGGGCAGGGTATCAAATCCCGAAACCCTGTCTAAGACAGAATCCCCAGATGTGCAAAATCCTTGGTCTATGATTTGACAAGGAATCGGAGGATTATCTCCTCAATCCAAGCCTCCACGCGGCCTCGTGCTTAACGCTCGTTTGAGAGGAGCTTCCCAGATACAATCAACATAGAAAAGGGTTTACCTAGTGATTGGCCAACTACGTCTGAGATTTAAATACTTGTGGAGAGTTAAAACTCCCTATCCCACAAGTCTAGCCTGAGCTAGTTGGTGTATGACCCTATGAAATAAAACTTACTAATAATTTTTAAATTATATCGTTTATTTTAAGGGTTGTTTTTAGTCAGAGGGTAAATGGCGTGAAACTTATGTGGTGTTTTGACTCAAAGTTGAAACAAAATGACTAAGCAAAGAGAAAAGAAATGCAAAAAGCAAAAAGTATTCTCTTTATTTTTCAAATAGAAAACTTGAAAGCCACAAAAGAACAAATTCTTTTATTTTTATCAAAAACAATGATATGCCATGCAATCTAGACTAAAAAACTAATCTACATCCATATAAAGCAAACATGTGTTTTTCTTTTTCTTTTATAAATGCAAAAGAAAACTAAGACTATATTTTTTGTAAGTTTTGAGATTATATTCAAAAACTAAAAACAAAACTACTATATGCAAATCAAATGCAAAAGTTTCTAATGTTTTCTTTTCATTTTTCAAAAATGCTCAAAGACTACTATGCACCTAAAATGCACTAAACTTGAGTATATTTGGATCAAATCAATTGTATAAAACAAGCAAACTGAAGTAAACAAATTAATAAGACCAAAAATCAACTGACAAGGGAAGACCGGGAACCCTAGCTTGGGTGGGTACAATGACAAGAAATCACTGAAAACTCACGAAGGTAAGTGACAAACCAATCACTATCTAAAGATAGACTAAAAAAAACATTGCCCAAAACCCTGATCACTGATTCGGACAAAAACACTTCAACCTATAACCCAACCAGGCAAAACTACTTCAAAATGCAAACAGAAGACAATCCAAACAAAAGAAACCCAAGGGATTTACAAGAAAGCACAAGGTGTGGCCACCAAGGTCATCAGACTAACAGCACAGTGTTTATAAAGAGGACCAACTAACAAACAGGAATCACAAAAGGATAGGGACAAGCAAACCCTAGCCCAAAAATCCCTATTTCCAGGCTTGTACATGACTGTGTATAAGGGCAACTCGCGTACTGTACATGACTGTCCTAGAGAGCAACCCATGTATGCAAGCCTCTGTACGTTACTATGTATGAGAGCAACCCGCGTACAGGTACAGAATTTTCTCAAAAAAAAGGAAAATCCACAAGGCCTTCAAACACTATGGTAAGCATGAACCAGGATAAAATACCACACACAAACTCAAGGCAAAGACTGGTCAAAGGTGACAGAAATAACCTACAGTAGTCTGGGCTCCCCAGTGGATTCACCAATTTTGTTGTAAAGGAAAGTATCCTATGGCTAGGGTTTAAGAGGCCATCAACATACTGGGGTTAAAAGAGAGATGCACAATGTTCAGCAAACATATATAAGCAAGTTTCAGAGATTGGAATGGTTCATACCTTAGCCAAATGAAGGTTGATCCAAGTAGCCCTTCAATCCTCTTACTCCAAGAGACCTGCAAAACAAATTATACCTTCCTCAAACCAATATGACCACATATAAAACAATGATAATCAAAGAAACATGAAATAATGATCTGACTAACATCATCATATGATCATAAAAAGAGATTCAATCACACACTGAACAATGATTTGGGAAGAAGAAGGACATCACATATTTATTAATCTTGAAAACAAGTACAAGTATACCTTCTCTTCAAGTTCGGCACCTCACGAAACCTTGATCTGGTTCTGCTGCTTCTCTTCTCCAAGGAACTCAGCCTCCAAGCTCTGCAACACAAGGAGAAAGCTTCTAGGGAAAAGGTGTGGGCAAAGAGAGCTCCAAATCCTCCAGCATAACAATGCAAAGATTCAAGTCCCCTCTCATGGACCTCCCTACCTCTATTTATATGCTTAATGAAGAGTTAGGGTCGAAGACAAAGTAGTTACAACTGAAGGAGTCAGTTGCATAACTACCCAAACTACCCAAAATTCAAAATTTGTATTTTTTTGAGATTTTCAGGAGGTGTACACGGGTTGTAGAGACAACACTCGCATAAACAAGGAGTACACATGGGTTGCAATGCAAAAAAGTTGCGTATTTAAGGCGTACGCGACTATTATATATAGCAACTCACGTACGTACGCGGATTTGCCTTAAGGAAAGTCCTGTACACACAAAAAACTCATTTTTAGGGTATTTCTAGGAATTTTCAGACTTTAATGTATTCTAAAAAGTTTTAGCCAACAGAAATATATTTCCAACGGTGTAGAGATGAGGTCAAACGAAGTTATAGAAATCAAGATATGGGTCCTCCAAGTTAGGTGTTTTTTTAGTGACATTCAGTGACTTTTCATGAAGTGTCATCATGGAAGTGTCGACATGTGACGAAAACATAGGAAAGTGGTCACAGGCAGAGATGTGTCATTTTGAGCTATAACAATTAGAACAACTATAAAGATCACAAATGCTATGTCTAGAAAAGGAAAAAGTGAAACAAAATTCAATAAACCTACATCGAACCAAATCCAGGTGAGATTGATTCTCTATAAATCATAGGTTGTCAAGCATAGAAAAGACTATGGGGATGTCGAGCACTGAACAATAGATTGTCAGTGGAATAAGGCATGCCATTTACATGTTGTAGACAAACATATTTGAAGCACCATTTCTCCTTGATGATGGATGAATGAACCGCATGATGCCTAATATATGAGTTTGCAAAGGAAACCTTTCAACAATAGAGTTGGGTTAGATAAGATATTTTTGTTGAGAAATAATATTGGTAGAGCTACCAAAGTGTTATACTATGAAATGACACTTTTTCGTCTGAGTACCGACACCCAATACGTCGGTACACAAAAGGACAATGTGGATTGAAGTTGCCCAAACACTATAGATGAAGAGAAGCCTTAATACACATTTCTTCCTTCAGTCTTGCCCATGTTTATAAAGAGGCTTGTCTTGTATTCGTGACTTTGCTTCTGACAAGTCGTGGGTCACTCGCGGGTATGCTCATATGAAACCCGCAAGTCAACTATAAAATTTTGCATTCACGAGTTGCCTTAAGACAAATACATTAAGACAAAATTTAAACAAAAAAATCATGATTAGTTAAGGGCAGTTGGGCTTGAAATCATAGCTTCCCCAACTCCCCTAACCATACTAGACCTCGTAACTCCTCATCATCAGCAAGTATAAATAGAGGGGAGGGGTAGAGGATAGGGAAGCAAGTTGAAGATCAAGGTTATGTTGGGGGAATCCATTGGAAGGAGGAGCAAGAGAACTCAGTTTCTTGGTCAGTAGAGACAATTGTCTCATACAGGGTTGTAATGTTCCCTACAACTTCTGGATAAAGAGTGAATTTCTTCCACGTTGTCTTTGTACATGTTCCTATTGTTATGAATTATGAAATGTATTGTTATTAGTTCTTATATGAAATTATAATATTTTCATCTTCTTTATATAACAATTGGGATTTCTATGGAGAAACACCAATCTCTTTTGCAAGTACAGAAGGTCAGGATCTTGAAGAGCATTAGAGAAAGAAGGATCAATCTTAAATCAATCATCAGTAACAAGGTACACATTCCCTTCATCTTGTTTCTCTCGTTTATGTTTCTATAGCTCCTTATGTCTACAAGACAAAACCTAGTATGTTGATGACCCTTAAACCCCAAGTCATAATGTAGATATCCCTCACACCAAAACTGGGGACTCCACTCAGTAGTCTAATTTATGTTAGGTCCTTTCCAATTAGGTTTTCAGTCCAATTTTTCACTCATTTGTTTCTTTGGTGATTTGTTTGTATCCGTGTTTCATCCAGTATGGTTATGTGCTTAGGATCCTCTGTCCTTTGATTTCTCTTTTGAAAAATTTAAGGGTCGTTTGTAGGTTGTTGTTTTAACAGTCATGAATCTTGAGTTGTAATCACGGGTTGTATTCATAATAGTTGCGGCTCGTTCGTGGGATGTCCACTAGACAGTCGCGGTTTCCTATAGGAGGTCTCCAAACTCTAGGGTTTTTTTCTGTCCTAAGGGTTTTGGTTTTTGAATACTCCTGTAGGTTTGTTTCCTGAGTCACTACTACTATGTTACCTGATGCATTTCATTGTAACTGGTCTTACAAGTTTGTATTGGGTAGGTTAGGTTTGATATTGTGTGCAGGTTTTCTTAGGTCTTGCCTCTTGGCTTGCTTGGTTGAAGTGGTTCTGTGAGTTCTTGACTTTTGTTTGTTCTGTGGTATACTTGTTTGCATCTAATTACTTTAATGATAGTTTGAACCTTTTGCTTTTACCAACCTTTTGATTTACTTGTCTTCCAAAGCTAGTAATTTAGTCCAAGTAGGATTTTAGGTCAGCTTGGCATTGCTTGTCAAAGTTGTAATTATAAGGTATGAACACTTTTTCTTGCATTTCTACATTTTCATGTTATCTAGCTTACTTAGTTTGCATTAGTTTTCATTAACCTTTGACTTTTGAAATGAAAAATAAAACAAAGCATTTGTAATTGCATTGTAAGTCTCATATAGGCTCTTTGTACGCTTGTTTTTTCAAGTATTTTCAAAAAGAAAAAGTATAAAATAAAGTCTTGTGTTTTCCAAAGTTCTTAAGCATTTTCATTATGTTTCAAAAAGACAAAATATATGTTGAATAGCATTTGTTTTGAAAAATATTTACATCATTTTTGCTTTTAGTTGAGTCAAAACACCATGAGTTGCACTTCCACTACCTTTGAGTAATATTAACCTTATAAAGAACGCTATAAATTAAAATTTATTACTAACACTTTATTTTTTAGGGCCATACATCAATTAGGCTAGGTTCTTGGATTAGGATATATTTAACTTTCCAAGATCATTTGAACTTAGAATTGGTGGCTTATCATTAGGTAAATCAAAGTTTACAAGAGAGCTACCGGAAAGCTCCTCTAACACAGGAGTCAAGCACAAGGTCCTGTGAGGACTTAGCTACGGAGATAACCCTCCAATACTTCGTTCGAGCATAAACCAAGATTGTTTTGCATACAGGGGTTCTTTGAGTACCACCTTTGGGCCCCGTGTAGTGTCAGTGCTGTCATAATTCTGGTCTTAGCTACCCTCCCCGTGCACACCAGTCAGACATGCGCACTTCCGTCAGAATCTTGTTGTAAGTTTGGTATCCTTAGTATCCAGATTCTAGGATTCTTTCACGAGTTACAATGGAAGGCTATTTCCATTGTACCTAGGGTAGACTTGGGAGGAAACCCCAAATAAAAATTTGGGAGGGAGATTTGGTGATTCAAATGCTTGTACCCAGAAACATTATCACAGGACCCTAGGTAACTATTCTTCAGTGCTTCACTAGTTTGTTCTGGGCCCTAATCATCCCAAACGTTCCTTTGGAAGACATATCTTTCACCTGACTATGTTTGTGATACTTAGGATTTTTGTAGTAGTGTGCTATGTGGTTTTCCTGTGATTTAGTCTGGCCTTTAGGTGTGTGACTCAAATCTATAGTTGTGGAGGATCAACTTCCCCGTAGGTCTCAAAGGCTACAAAACCTTCCTCCAGTTTCCACAATGGGGCCTCCACCACCACCTCAAAGGCAGAGATTAGATACTAACTGTTCTTTTGAATCAATTGGAGTCAGTCAAAGTCAAGGGGAACCTGAACTTCGTTATACTCAAACTGGCCACTAGCATGTTGATGTTGAAGACTTGCAAGCTCAAGAGTTTGCAACAAATTATAATCCACCTATAACTAATTTAAGTGGTCTCATTTTAGTACAAGTTCGTCCTTTTGGTTCACCTGGTGTTGGTGTTCCCTTGATTGCTATTATGTCTAGCTCATAAGAAGGTATGGGGGATGTGTCTACCCCCACTTCAGCTATGTTGGTCAGTGGAGTCTCTCCTTCACTGGTGAGTGCTCCTAGACCAAGTATCCCTACTGTGCATGTAGTGTCATTAAACTTAAATTCCTCTACTCCGGTGTCTCTAAGTTCCTCAGTGGTTAATCCATCGACACCCTTCAACACTGTTGGTCCTTCTGGAGTAATGGTTACTGGAATACCCAGTGTACCTTTCACTTCTTCTCCATTATTTCAGAGTACTCAAAGTGGTCCTAATGGGTCCACTTCATTCGTCCAATGTTTTTCATGGTATGGGGGGCACATCTCTCCATCCGCTCCTTGTGTAGGCCCATCTCCTACTTATACTAGTGTGTCATCTAGAGGTTCAAACCCATTTTCATGTTTTAACTTCTGGACTTCTAATCCATTTGTTGATTGCTCCTTTTGAGAGATCCCCTTTCTCACTTTTTAGTGGGGGAATCTCAGCTTTTGTCTCTGTAACTCCATAATCGGCTAGAACCAGCCGAACACAATATCACACACCAAAAGTTAGTAACCCTTTAGCCTTTGGGTGGAACCTTTTTTCAAAACCTTTCTAATTCTTCACAGTTGGTGGCTAGGGCAACCCCAACCTCTCTTTCAGGAGCCCTGGAGTGGCACTTCCTCACCTCAAACTCCTCAATACCAATCTCTAGCTCAGCCTCGTTTACCCTTTCTAGAAACTTTAAACTTTCCATACTTGTCAAAACTAATGAATGGCCCTATGCACCATGATCTAAATTGACCACTGGTCCCAACTAAACTACCTTCAAACATTCCTAAGTTTGAAGGGAAAACTGGTGAAGACCCAGGTGACCATGTTATGACATTCCATTCGTGGTCCTCTTCCAACTCACTAGATGATGATTTCGTTCGGTTGAGGTTGTTTCAACGAACACTGACCATTGTAGCGGCAAAGTGGTACACTGAACTCCTGTTGACTGCATACGATAGTTTTCTTGATTTAGAAACTGTTTTCTTGAATCACTTTCAACTTCTTGTTTGGTATGATGTCGGTATAGACCTTCTGTCAACTTTTAGGCATACCAAGGCCACTCATATATCTGATCACATTTAGTGGAGAAGGAGAAAGAGGCTTATCAAATCCAATATTCCTCTCGATTTATTACTGGAATGGTTTTTGAAATCATTATTGCCTTATATTTCAAAATATGTTTCCACATCAGGAGTGACTACGAAGGAAGAGGTGATTCTCAAGGCCCAACAACTAGATTTGATATATGCCCAGTTTGGGATTCTATATGAAATTATCCCTGGGGCGCCAAGGTCTAATATAGACTTTTCCAAACCCAAGCATGGACCGCATGTCGATGGCGTGGTAGGTTCAGTAGACACAGTGACTATAGAGTCACTAGCTAAGCATATCTGCAAGTTGTCAGTGAAGAAATATGCAGTGGAGGCAGCCAAGGATGCCACCTCCTCACCTTAGAATGTGAATGTCAATTCAGCACAATCTACCTAGAAGGGCACTCAGCAGCCCAGTGGGAAAAATAACAAAGGGAATAAAGCCGAGGGAAATCAAAACAAACAGAATCCCACAAATAATGTTAAGAGAGATAAAAAAGAAGAAGAAAAAGGTCAAATTTACTTGCAAGTTGTTCCAAGAAAACCATCTGACCTACTAATTCCCCTTGATATATCAAGCACCTAAGTTGCTAAAAGAACAAAAACTGGTTGTCCTAAAGGATCCATTTCCCCAAGGACAGAATGCAACTTCTAGTTCAAAAGATGTTGGGGGCACACCAAGTGCTCCTGCCACTGATCAATCTTATATCAATATGGTCTACAAACCAAAGCTAAGAATTATGAATCGGAGGCTCAGCATAAATATAAGTAAATTGTCGAATATTCAACCCCACTTTCAATTGAAGAATCGGCTGAACCTATGCCTAAGATACACAAAGGTGTCTTTAAGAATACATTTGATAACCCTAATGTGAGGGCTACTTCAAACTACTCAGTTGCAGAATATTTATCCCAAACCCCTTGTGAAATGACGGCTTTAGAAGTGCTCCAGAGTTGTCCTTCACAGTGAGATACATTCTTGGAAACTATAGGCAGTATGGACTTCGCGAGACTGATGGATAAATTTAACCTTTCTGAAGTTAAACCACACCTACCATACCATGTGGTATTTTCTATTGATGTTGTCCATGGCAGAAAAACCATTGCAAGAACAATGATTGATGAAGGTGCATCCACATGTGTGTTTTCAATCTCATGTTGGAAAGCTCTAGGATCCCCTGAGTTGGTCCCAACAAATACTTTGTTGATTGCTTTTTATGGAAGGTCTTTCCGTCCACATGGTATGCTGCCATCTTTCGAAATAAAATTGGTAGAGAAAGCAGTCTCTGTTGAAACCAAAGTAGTTGATGCTCCTTTGGACTACAATTTACTTCTCGGGAAAAGTTGGACATATGCAATGTTCATTATTCCCATCGTCTGTTTTTTAAGTCCTTATGTTCCCACATGAAGGAAATTTGGTTACTGTTGACTACTGAGTCTACTGTTTCCTTGATTGATCAATAGCGTCTAGTGAATGAAATATTGGGAGTTGGGATGTATACATCGTTGATGGGAACTTTCGATATACCTACTCTCGTAAATTACTTAGGCTCTATAAGTGTTGGGAAGAATATATTTACGGTTGTAGATAGAACCGACATGTGGGTCCTCCCTTGGTGAGAAGAACCTCAAGTGTCCTTACCAGCAATAGAGGTATCTTATCAAGCTATATTTGATGCTACTATTGATTCCATCATGATTCCCCCAGTCCCAGAAGAGTCAGATGAAGCCTACTTGACCGCATGGGAAACGAACTCTACATATTCTTACGATTGCTAAGATATGGTTTTGCCATCTGACGAAGCCATTCTGGAAGACATGATTGGACCTAAAAAAATTGTGAAGACCTTCATCACAAGTCCTACTTTCTTCCGGAACTAAGCAAAATAGAAAATTTCGAGTTCCATGTGAGACTAGTGGAAGGTACTGATCTTCCCATTAATCCTTTGCCCAAGGATGGGATATTTGTCTAGGGGAACATGGAAAACATCTCCACCACTATCCCGAACAATATCTCCACAAAACCAGATGTCATGAAAAATGTACATATTGGTGCAAACTATTCTCCTGAAGAGATTTCCAATTACACTTCCTTATTTAAGGAATTTCACGATGTCTTCACCTGGTCATACAAGGAGATGTCAGGAATCGATCCATCAATCGTGGAACATGAAATCTGAACTTACCCTAATGTCAAACCTGTTCGACAAAAACTAGACATGTAAACCCGTAGAAAGTGGTAGTCGTTAAGGCTAAAGTGGAAAAGTTGTTGAAAGTTGATTTTATCTACCCGATCTCTCTAATGGAATGGGTATCCAACCTTGTTTCGATAGGTAAGAAACAAGGGACTATACATCTCTTTACAGATTTATGAGTTTAAACAAGGCTTGTCCCAAGGACAATTACCCCACGCCATTCAGTGATCAGATCATTGATGCTTATGCGGGTAGCGAGGTGTTTTCATTTATGGATGGTTTTTCAAGCCACATCTAGATTCAGATCAAATCAAAAGACCAACACAAAACTACCTTCATTTGTCCATGGGGTACATTTGCATAGAAAAAGATGCCTTTTGGCTTAAAAGATGCCAGAGCAACCTTTCAGTGTGCAATGAACTTTGCCTTCCACGATATTAAGCATTTTGTTGAACCATACTTAGACGATTTGCATGCCCATTCTTGAAAGAGGAAGGACCATCCAGATCATCTTCACTTAGTTTTCAAACGATGCATACACTACGAGATTCGCTTAAATCCCCATAAGTGTGTCTTCTGCATCGAGTCAGGGTGATTACTAGGTTTCATAATTTCAAATAGGGGTATAAGGATTGATCCTTTAAAAGTTGAGGCGATTGTCAATCTGCCTCCTCCTCGATCCATCAGACAATTACAAATTCTACAAGGAAAGTCTAACTTTCTTCGACGATTTATCATAAACTATGCCAAGATCACCAAGGGTTTCATGCGCTTGCTTAAGAAAGACACCCCATTTCTATGGGATGAAGCTGCACAACAATCTTTCGAGGCACTGAAAAAATCACTACTATCGGCTCCTCTCTTGCGTCCACCACACTACACAAAGGACTTTATATTGTATCTGGCTGCATTTCAGTCAATGATAGGTGTAGTGCTGGTTCAGGAAGATAACAAGCTCCAGGAGCATGTTGTCTATTATCTTAGTCGCGCTCTAACTAGTACTGAGCTGAGATACCCTCATGTCGATAAACTAACTCTAGTTGCAGTTTATGTTGTCCAGAGGTTGAGACACTACATTCTTCTAAGGACAGCCACGATGGTTGCGGACATAAATCCATTCAAATACAGTTTATCCCGATGAATAATTGGGGGAAAGTTTAACAAACAGAATGACATTTTCCAAGAGTTTGACCTCAATTTCCAGTCCACTAAATCTAAGAAGTCCCTAGTATTCTCGAAACTAATTTTAGAGTTCACAATTGAAGAAACTGTAGTGATAGAAGATGAATCATTTTCGGATGAGTACATTTTCTTAATTTCAACCTCTGATCCTTGGTACGGGGACATCCTAGTGTATCTCCAGACTTTGAAATGTCTTGCGACCTTCTCACGAGAAATTGAAGTAAACTAAGAGTAAATGCGAAAAACTACCTCATAATCGACGATACTTTATATAGACGAGGGGTAGATTCCATCTTGCGTTGATGCCTCACCCATGAGGAGGCTAATATTATCCTAAATGATTCTCATAGCGGAGCGTGTGGGGGTTATTTATCTGGGTTAACAATGGCCCAAAAGATCTTACATGCCTGTTATTTCTGGCCCACCATCTTCAAAGATTGTGTGGAAGCAATGAAATGATGTCATCTGTCCCAGCTTTACACTAGGAAAATGTGGTCACACCCTGCTCCTCTTTTCCCCATCATCAAGTGGGGGGGTTGATTTCATTACCTGCAACCCAGTGTCTACTGGGGGGAACAAGTAAATCATTGTCGTTGTTGACTAATTCACAAAGTGGGCAGAGGCAATTCCTACCTTGAAAGGCGATGGTGAGATGGCGACGTATTTTGTTTTAAATCAGATTATTGCTAGGTTCGGTATCCCGAAACAGATTGACACTATCCACGGAAGTCACTTCCAGAACAGGATAATGAAAGAATTGACCATTATGTTAGGTTTTAGGCAAGACCTCTCATCTTCCTTTTACCTTCAAGCAAATGGAAAAGTAGACACTGTCAATAAAACTTTGAGAACCATTCTCAAGCTAACTATTAATACAAGTGGATCAAAATGGAACATTATGTTATATCTGGAATTTTGGGCATACCGAACCAATGTTAAGACTGCCCCAGGGTTTTCACCTTTCCAACTCGTTCATGGGGTTGAAGCAGTCACGTCAATTAAATGTGAGATACCATCCTTGAAAATTGTTACCCATGTACTTCCCGACACTACTGATATTGAGGAACGTTTGCTACATTTAGAGCATATAGATGAGTAGCGCAGAGATGTGTTCATTGCAAATGAAGACCACAAGAACCGGGTAAAAAACTAATATGACAAAGCCATAAATCCTAGCGTTTTCTCTAAGGGAGAGCTTGTTTTGGTCTGGGACCAATACAAGGAACCCCTAGGGCCATGAAAATTTAAATCCATGTGGTTAGGCTCGTATGTTGTGTCAAAATTTTTGAAGAAGGGAGAGTACGAGTTAATCGATTATGATGGTAATAAGTTGTCAGAGCCATGAAATGGGATCTACCTGAAAAATTATTACGCCTAGGCACTATGATTTTTCTTGTATTATTATTGTATAATTCTATAAATGGTCGTCAGTGGTTAGTGTTTCTTACGTAGTCTGGTGTTGTTTCAGATATCTTTGGAGTGGTTCATAGGGTTCATTGATGGCACCAACCGTCACACTTGCAATTTGGCTTCAGCTGCCTGGTTTATATATGCACCCACAAGACAACTGGTTGCCTCAGGTGGCGCTCACTTAGGTCCTGCAACTAACAATGTAGCTGAGTACAGTGTTGTCATTGATTTTCTTTGGGATGTTATTTCATGTGGTATCACCTTCCTGGAATTCAGGCTTGACTCCTAGTTAGTGGTCTCTCATCTCAATGGGGTCTACCAAGTGAGACACCCTACTCTATTACGTTAGTTTTTAAGAATTAGGTTACTTGAAAGAAATTTTGAACACATTGCATATCAACATATTTCAAGGAATCAACATACTATTACTGATGCATTTGCGAACTACATATTATATTGGCATTTGTCACACAAAATTAAAATACACAAATACATTTAAAACACATG
>LPNX011196782.1:203780-261561 GCA_001517045.1 Pseudotsuga menziesii
GGATGCTCCTCAGCCTCATCGGCTGCAGCTGCCTCCATGACCTCCCGACAAAATAGCCTGGGTCACCTTCCGAAGAAGGCGTAACCAAGATGGAGGTACTCCTACAACATGCTCCTACATATCCATAGGAATTATCTCCATCTTCAATGTTGGTACATCATGGGTCAGCCTGGCTAGCTTCCCCTCTACAATAATGAAGCATATATTCATCTCCAGCACCGTCCACGGGTTGCACGAAGGTCCTCGGATGTCCATCTGGTCGAACAGGTCCAATGTCTGCATATTATTTAAAAATGTATTAGACTCGAATACATATGTTTATACAACTTTATGAACAAAAAATCATAAAAATTAAAACATTCAAAAAAGTAAAAGACTTACCCATATCTCCCCATGCTTCCCTAGGAGGGAGAGCTAGCTCTGGATAGCCACGAAAGTCTAATCATACATAGGAATATTGCTCCAGTGCAGGCACATGTCAACTCCACCATGAGTAGAATTCATCATTGTAACCACTCTGGACTCCACCACCACCACCCTAGGGGAGGAATATATCCCCCCACCGCGTAATCCTAGGCTCACGGGGAGAGGGGGGTGGAAGTGTCATTGAAGGTCTCAGTGCAGGTACTCTCAAAGAAGAAGAATGCAACTAGAATACTCGTGTAACCAAATTTCTTCTTCCTCCCTCTCCTGCAATGTGAGAGTTGTTTCTTCATGATCGATATTAATCTCGAACACCAGTCATACATCACTCCCCATAAGCATTCCATTTTTATGCACATATGATTCCATGCAGCATAGTGTAAATCGGATGACCCCGCCACTTTGACAATAGTGCTCACAAGCACTTTCAACGGGAAACTACTAATCTGTGAGATCAAGATTTGAGTCCTTGATTTTTGAGTCCTAGGTATGCAGTAGGTGTCGATGTAATCTTGCACACTGATAGGGTCACCCCATCGACCGGTACCCTTCAGGTTCACAAGTTCCCCCTGATGAGACAATCTCGTGATGAAATATATATCTTTTGCGGTAACCTCCAAGGTTTCTCCTTGAAGGCCAAACACACCAATATCATGGCCCCATAAGTGCACCAATGTCTCTAAAAGTCAAACTTGGGCTCTCAGTTTTAATGTGCGATAGAATTTTAGCAACCCGCACCTCTGTAGAGCATGTAAATTCATGGGTATCCCCCATAGCAAGCCTGTCCATGTCCTCATGTTCTCTTTCACGCCACTCTAGCACCATTTTTACCTGCCCAATCATCAATTTTTCCATTAGATTTGGTAAAAAACATCCTCTGCGCAGCAATCACGACTATCCTTTGAGGATAGCGTGAACCATTCGTGGGTTCCTCATAGACAACCTATGATTATATCGCAAAACCGCTACTTTAAAATGGGATACGCACAGTTATTGTGTAGTGTCCTTAAGGTAGGTTAAAAACCCAAAATAAAGCATAATTTTAAATAATTAAAACACCAAAATGAAGAAGGGGGAGATGTGGATTACCTGCAATTTGCTGAATGAAGATCCGTCCACCAGATTGATCACACCAATCATTTGAAGTTGAGAGGTCAAAATTTCCAAATATGGTAAAAAAACAAATGTTATGTTTTTTGAAAATATTTCTTCTATTTATAGTTTTTTTATAATATTTTACCCACTTTACTATAGTTGAAATCATTTTCTGCTATATGAAATAATACTACATGTTTTTTCACCTAGGTTTTTATAGGTCATGGTCGAATCAAAGCATTTTTCCTTTGTATCTAGGGTATGATTTGGTCCTCTTTGCATATTTAGCACTTATAGATTATCCTCCGTTGAACTTTAGGATCTCTTTGATATCCATGGATTACGATTTATAGCCACTTCTCACCTCTCAAACATCATTGTTCTTCCATGCCTAGGACCTTCCTTACATGGGTGCCCTAGTTAGAACATTCTCTTGGCATTTCTAGTACCCATGCCGCATTTGTGCTAGGTTGCGGGAGCCTTGTAGTTGTTTTTTCACACGAAAATGAACCTCATTTTGCATCTTTCATTGAGCTACCTTCCAACATGAGGCTCCCTCCCTATGGAGTTATATTCAAGCCCTGGTTTGCCTCCTTAAAATTGACTAGATAGTCGAGTTACTCGTTCTTTCAGACTCGTTAAAGTAATTGAAGGGTCAGCCGCATTGTTGATAGTTTACCCCTTTTTCAAACCATGTGGATTACTTATGAAAATTGAATACTCTATTTTCTTCGGAATCTAGAAGAGTATCTTCAGGTATAGATTTATCTCTTTTCCGAGCCTAGAGGACTAAACTTACAGAAAATGAACATGTTCGAGCTTAGTTTTCTCTTTTTTGTGCTCTGGACCTAAACATGAAAAATATTATGAGCGTTCTTTATACCATTGACATGGGCGTTAAACATTAGAATGAAGCATTGAGTTTATTATTGTCAATATCATTCTCATAAATAAATGGAACTCTCCGAGTGATCTTGCCTTCCTTCACACTCGACTAAGCCTATATGTTTGCTTTTGAAGGAGAGTGGGTTTGGTGATAATTTACGCCTTTTGCGGACCTTGCCGACTAAGTACAAAAAATGTATACCTTAGTTCTTCAGAAGCTAAGAAAGTTCTCCTTTGGATTTTTTTACACTTTTTCGGACTCAGGAGACTAAATTTAGGAAAAAGCACCCTCCTAGAGTCTTCTTTGGAGTTTTCAAACTCTCAAAACTATGAAAGCACCAACAAACATTTACTAATTTGGGATCATAAAATCCACGGATCAATGACATAAGTAAGCACTATTCTCTCTTTTCTTCAAGCTTCTAAAAAATGAAGAAAGACTTGAGTTGACTTTCTTGGACTAGTTAAAACTTAACAACAAAGGAAAGGAAGAAATTCACTCTTTGGGTTATAAGTTTGTTGGAAGCATGTCATCCTTAAACAAAGCACTAGTTTGAACCTCCTGGTACTCATGTTCTAGTTTTCCACTTCTCAGTTCAACTATCACTTCAAGTCATTACTCCTCCACCTGTCTTAAATACATGGGGAATCTGTTCATGTCTCTTACATGACAGATAAGTCTAGTTGTACCAATTGAAAGTCTCAAGTTTCCTTGGGTCACCTCTGTGTTATGCTCATTGTTCAAGTATCTTTACTCCATTTCCTGTCTATCCCGATCCCTATCATTTTCATCTCTAAGATTATCTTGTGTATACCTACCCGTATCCAATCTACCAGCTACTCATGTGACCTATTGAAGGATTCAGTGCCTTCCTACTCATACAACGAATTCCAATCAGTACCTCCTGCAGAAGAAGACTTGGAGTTTCAAGGATAGTACCTTAGGATCCACTATCCATATTGGTGGACTCGTCTACATTGGTTATCAACATAACTCTTCAACTGACACTTCGATGGTATCCTTCCATGTTCAGCTTCAACTCATATATTCGCATGGTAGGATTCGTACTAGTTTCGATGGATTTGGATAAAGACCTTAGATTACAACATATATGACCTAAGTTGCATAAGATTGTGCTATGGTCCTGCAATTCTATTTCCAGCTATTGAAGACTCATCATTCTACTATTGTGGCTTTGATCCACCATTGTAAAACATACTTTGATCCACCATTGTAAAACATATGTGGCATTGTTTCCCATACTATATGATGTAAATGAATCTTGTAAAGGAGATAGTGTTCCACATTATTGAACATGGCATCCTCAGTTATGATTTTGTAAATTACTTTGATCTGTTTGTTTCAGGTACCTATCTACGACCTTGATACTGAGTCTCTCCATGATAAAAGATTTGTAATGTATTTCGGCCATCGCTTCCCTCTGTCCTCATACATTAGGGGGCATATGTTATACGATCAAATGGCACTTCTTTGTCCGAGCACCGACACCCAATACGTCGGTACACAAATGCACAATGTGGATTGAAGTTTCCCAAACATTATAGATGAAGAGAAGCAATAATACACATTTCTTCCTTCAGTCTTGCCCATGTTTATAAAGAGGCTTGTCTTGTATTCATGACTTTGCTTCTAACAAGTCGCGGTTCAGTCGCGGGTACACTCATATGCAACCCATGACTCAACTATGAAATTTTGCAATCGCGAGTTTCATTCATAAGAGTCGTGAATCATTCGCGAGCTTCCTATATATGCACCCATGAATACATTAAGACGAAACTTTAAAAAAATAAATCATGATTGGTTAAGGGTAGTTGGGCTTGAAATCATAACTTCCCCAACTCCCTAACCATCCCATACCTCGTAACTCCTCCTCATCAGCAAGTATAAATAGAGGGTAGGGGTAGAGGATAGGGAAGAAAGTTGAAGAGAAAGGTTATGCTGGAGGAATCCATTGGAAGGAGGAGCAAGATAACTCAGTTTCTTGGTCAGCAGAGAGCTTGTCTCATACAAGGTTGTAATGTTCCCTACAACTTCTGAATAAAGCATGAATTTCTTCCACATTGTCTTTGTACATGTTCCTATTATTATGAATTATGAAATGTATTGCTATTAGTTCTTATATGCAATTATAATCTTTTCATCTTGTTTATATAACAATTAGGATTTATGTGGAGAAACATCAATCTCTTTTGCGGGTACAGAAGATCAGGAGCTTGAAGAGAATTAGAGAAAGAAGGATAAAGCTTGGATCAACCATCGGTAACAAGGTACACATTCCCTTCATCCTGTTTATCTCATTTATGTTTCTGTAGACCCTTATGTCTGCAAGCCAAAAGCTAGTATGTTGGTGACCCTTGGACCCAAAGTCATAAGGTAGATATCCCTCACAACACTAAGCAATACCTCTTGTTTACTTGTAAAAGTATTGAAGATCTTGATTTAATGAATTTTTCTTGGTTATGGTTTATTGAAAATAAAATTAATTAGATATGTATGATAGTTTGTGATTCAAACCATAGTTGTTACACATAAGAAGGCATGAAGAGAGAACACGAGCATCCATTTCAAAAAAATATTGTTCTAAAATAACCATATCATTCTAAGAGAATCTTAAGGGAATTATGTTGAATAAGACTTTGAAGTATCATGACCTAATAGTGAGAGAATTCCAAGGAAAGAGCCATGACCTAATAGTGAGAGAATTCTAAGGGAATGATGTTGAATAACACTTTTGAGTTCAAACTGCACCCACGATGAACATTTGTCATAACCCAAATCAAAAGATGATCCCTTGATGTCCCCCCATTACAATCAAATATCTCTTGTTCACATACATATTTTACATTTCTTACCCTCATAATTACATAATGGTTCAAAAATAATGGGAGGATGATGAAGGCTATGGTTTGACTACGATGAGAGTTAGGGTTTTGTAGGGAGGAATGGGTGCGGTTGGGCGAGGTTGTGCAATTATATGTGAATTTATTTTTAGAGTTGGTAACCTCCCTTTGTGAAGAAAGATATTGTTTTCATTTTTATAAATAGATTTCTTCGAATTTATTATATTTTTGAAACATTATTATTAAGGTATTTTTAAAAATTAATAATTTTATATAACTATTTTAGTTAGAGGAAAAAAATTGATGTGATGTATTTTGTCTTTACTTAGAAATTACAAAAGATATTAATACTTTTAGAAAGAAAAATAAAATAAAAAATATAATATTCATTTTTGCATTTTTTTGTAAATATAATTTGTTTTTACATATGTTTTTTATAAATTGAAAAGGAAATACACAACGTTTATTTATTTTGAATCGTTGTTCATAGAGTACAGGGTCATCGATAACTCTTAAAGAATAGAAAAACATTTGTAGTAGGCCAACTTATTATTATATAATATTCAATTCAATTTAACAATAATATAAGTAAATACAAACACATAAGGCATATAATAGACGATGAATGGGTGTACTATTAAGGCACTCTTTGTGTAAGGTCACCGATTTGAAACTCTATGGTTACTAGTCTAACAAAAAAAATATAAATAAATACACATGGATTAAAGGATTAAATATTACAAAGACTTGCAATAGACCCTAACTCAAATGCACCATCCCAAGTCATATGGATTTTATTTTATGCCTCCCATACGTATCCACCAAATGCCTTTTGTTGTGATTTACAACTATTTCAACATCATAACACACTACTTTGTAATCACACACAAACCAATGGAGTTTAAAGTGAAGCCAAACATGACTTTTACATAATTACATCCCATATCTTCAATGTATTGCAACGAGATTGTATGACCTCATCGAATCCAGAGATGGATAAAGGAAGAAAAGTAATGATCCTTCACTACAATGAGACACAAATATTTGCCTTGACATTTGTATCAATTGTTGCATGTTATTGTCCATCATAACCCTATGTACCTTTCTTCAATCCTCATTTTAATTCAACCACTACCTTCTGTGCTATGTTGTAGTAGGTTAAGGCCTTGGATCATAGATTTATTGATAATGGTAGTATTAGAGACCACTACAAAGTATAATCATCATGGAAGATTGAATATTTCTAAATGACCGAATAGGGTTTTGAAATACAATGAATTCAAAGTTTAAGATGCTTAGTCCCATTGGATGCAATGGTCAATACAATACTGATGAAATGATAGTTTCCCATTTCATCAATGCATCTTTGTCCAAGCATTATGCTTACCTTGTAATATCACTGCCTTTTAAACTCATACTATGATTACATTTCAAAATGGTTACTTTTTTCTATTCAATAGTTCCTCTACTACAATATGATTGTTTTCACACTATTTGATTGTTGTTAGTAAGGAGTCTACCAAATGTATGCTTAAGATGCAATGGTGATCTCCTAGAAACAAAAAACTCCATAAATAATGGAATCTCTCCTAGAGATAGAGAACCACCTTTTAGAACAAGGTATGGTAGACTAGGCCACCTCTGCTACCTTTTTTACAATAATCTCCGAGGATAATTGATCACTGAAAAACCAACACTCTAATGAGGCCCATATCCAAAGGAGAATTTACAAGGTTGTGTTATCTATGAAGAAATACAAGGCAATTAGCACGTGAACAAATTGCCTCAAGACTTCTATAATAATATTTTGGATATCCTTAAATGGATAATTTGTTTTTACATATGTTTTTATAAATTTAAAAGGAAATACAAAAGTTTATTTATTTTGAATTGCTTGGCGGGTGTTCATAGAGTATAGGGTCATAGATAACTCTTAAAGAATAGAAAAACATTTGTAGTAAGACAACTTATTATTGTATAATATTCAATTCACTTTAACAATAATATAATTAAATACAAACCCATGTAGGAAGTCCTTTTTTACGGTCATTGGTTTGAAACTTCGACCCTCTTAGCCTAAAAGAAATTTTTTAATACAAACAGATCAAAGTATTAAAGATTACTGTTGGAGGAGCTTAAGTTGGTTAGCCGACTAGGTCCTTTTTAGTTGGTTAGCCAACTAGGTCCTTTAGTCGACTAATTGTAAGAAAGTAGATTATGTCGATCTCATAGGTCATGTCGGTTAAATGAGCTGACAAGTAGTTATGTACCGGTTTGTAAATCTTATATATAGGTTGTAGAGCCAAATAAAGACTTGGTTCGGTTAGATGTATGAACCCCGGTGTTTTCTTGAGTAATATAAGCATTGTTATTCTGTCTATCATTCCTTGTCTCTTATTATGTCATTGTTTATATGAATTTGTAATATGTATCATTGGTAACTTGCAATCTGATTGATTACAACATTGGTTTTGTTGCCGGTGGTACATGTCGCAGATGAAAATGACTATGACCCGATGATATCAGATCAAGAGATTAAGGATTGGTGGGAGCGAAAATAGTGAACTACCTGCAAAATTACGCTAGAAGAAACAAGCTGACTATTGCTCAAGCAAAGGAGAAATTATTCTCTGAAATACATGAAAAGTTTGTTGAGTCATTCCCTTATGCACTGAAGAAGCTACTAGATGAAAAATATGGTAGATGAAAAAAAACGACAATTATGCCAAAAACTTACTCGAGGAGGCTGCACAAACTTGTTGAAGTGGTTCAAAAGAATTGCTAATGAATTCTATGAGGAGCGAGCTATCTAAGAACGAGTCTCTATCGATAACATTAAAGAGAGATTATACAATGACCTCATTGAAAAATTCCTCGGTTCGCAACCGACACTTTTGTTCAGATTCCTGATCGACAAAGATGCATGACACATTGTCGAAACTCTTCCGCTGTTGCTAATGCCACCAAGAAACAAAACTGGGAAGCCAAGCAAAAAGAGTGGGAAAAATTCATCCAAGAGAGAGTGGGAGTACTTCCTTAGCAAATAACCAGTTGCACCCTAGCTTTCTAAAAATCTTTTGGGTCAGTAATGGGGGGTAGTTGATCATGTTCTAAGTAAAGTAGAGAAATAACCGTCGACCAATGAAGAAAACACTAGGACCATAAATGAAAAGTCAAAACAAAAAGGAAAAAAATAGAACAATCACACACAAAAGCACTATATATATACTGAAAATGGAACGGGAAAAGAGAAGAAAGAGGCGAGAAGAAATTAGAGAGAAAGAAAGAAAGATGAGTAGAGTGACAGAACTAGAAGAAAATCCGCCAGAGTCAGGTCATGACCGACAAGAAGAGGGTGCCAATGAAGATATATCACCCATGGAAGAATGCTTGTGGATAAAGCAGGGTAGACCTCTCTAAAGTAACCACACCTCAAACTATAATTTTGCATTCCCTGTCAAATCTTACTCAGAGTTCCCAAGTGCAGGACATTGTTTAAGAAGATCTAGGACTACAAGCTTTCCAAGTAGGTGTATGGATTCGACTAGACGGTGAAGGAAATAATGTCGACCATATTTTAATTCATTGACCACAAGAAGGAAATTGGGTCACTTTTCAGCCCTATTCTTCCAATCCCAGTTTTCACCTACTTTACTCAGAACGTGGAGGAGAGCCTCCCATCCAATTCCAACTTCAAATAAATCACCAGAACAATCGGTATCACTAGTAAGAGAAGTACCCAGTTTGAACAAAATTTTACTTGGGTCTCGATAGAAGCAGACGACATAAACCAACTTCTAGTCGATAGTGAACCGACCGATACAGAAAACACTATCAACGTAAACGAAACTTTCGTCGAAAATAGCTGTCAAAAGAGCTCAGTCACAGGAAGTGACCCACCACCAGCACCACCACCTCCACTGACAGAAGAAGACGAAGATACTGCATATATGGCACACGTAGCCGCTCATATTCCCCTCTATGAGGGAGAAGAAGACCCCAAACAAAATTGGTTTATTTGTGAGTCGATGTGGGAGGCCAACACCATTACCAGCAAGGATCATCAAATGACACAGTTTGTCGATGCTCGTCACAAAAGAGCACTAACTTGGTACATGACCTACACAGAAAAAATGACAAACGTGACAAAAGGTCAAATCAAGCAGCAATTCCTGTCTTTCTTTAAAACTCCCGACGCAAAGCATCTTCCTGCTAAAAAGTTAAAAACCACCGCTCAGAAGCCGACTGAAACAATATGGGAATATGACAAAATTTTTAAGGACTTGCTGAGCCAATTAGAATATAATATTGATGAGCAATTATTAATTCAGTGGTTTGGCATTGGATTACTACAGAAAATTTGAATGCACTCCCGACTAGATAATTTTAATACATATTAATATGCACTTACAAAAGCATTGCAAATTGGAATGGACCATGATTGTCCTATAAATATTGTCGATTGACGTATTGAGGAACAACATGAAAGTATGAAAAAATTAATACAAGAAATGAGCCTCAGAGGAAATGATGTATGGTGTACCAAATGCTCGATGGTTGGTCATACAAACGGTTATTGTCGACAAGATGATCATCGACAGGACATTCGATTCGTTCAAATGAAATGCTTTTGTGACATATGCTAGGAGCATGACTTACATGCAACAAAAGATTGCTCATATAATATGAAGAATGAACAAGCTCATTGGTACGCAATTTGTGAAGTCAAGAGCCACTTGATAGCAGAATGTCAGTTGAATTTGAAAAATCGATAGAACTATCGACCGATTTATCAGACCAATGTTTTCACTCAAAATAATAACACTTGAAACAATGAGAGAAATGGAAATAACGACCAAAATGACAGAAAAATGATCAAAGGTATGATGGTCGTAGATACGAGCACCAGAATGACAACTACAATCGACAAGGAGGATTTCAAGGTCGAGGGTGATATTTTGGAAATCGGGAAGACCGACTCTGTCATCCCATCCAATGTTATACATGCCTAAATGAGGGACATCGACGTGTAGACTGTCCATACAAAGATCGAACCGACTTGAAATTTTGTACAAGTTATGGATTAATCGATCACTCTTTGGAGGATTACCCTACCATGCTTGAATAAATAACTAATAAAAATAATGTTAATGTCTTGTCTAGTGTTCAGAAATTTGATATTGTTCAAACTAAGAATTTTCAAATTGTAAGTCGATAAGGAAGAAAAATTGGCATTTATAATCCACAAATTAGTAAAATAAAAAGCAAAGAAGACTATCCCAACCCTGTTGAACAAAAATGATTATATAACGATGCATCATTAATGTTCCAAGAACTAGCAGCACATGAAGAATATGACGACTCTTGACAAAAGACTACTAACGAACTAATCAAACTGATAAATAAAGATGAGTCTGTTGCCAAGCTAATAGATTTAATGTACAGTCTTAATAATACAACTGGTGAAGATAAACAGGCCAAAAGTATATCTAGCCTTAATAAAAAAGACTAAAACATTGCAGACCCATTAATCGACCTCAAAATTGAAGGCTACCATGTGAGACACTGTCGTTCTTGACTTCGGACCGCAGGTAAACATAATGATTAGAGACAAATGGGAACAACTTGGCAAACCTCGATTAAATGAATCCAACATATATTTAAAATTAGCAAATAAAGGACTAATCGAACCTATTAGGGTCTGGAACAACGTCGACATGATCATTAAAGGTATATCGACCAAAGTCGACTTCGAAATAATCAAACCTAAGGAAGGATCCAACTCCTTCCATGCTCTAGTAGGTCAACCATGGGGAAGAAAAATGAAAGCATCCATATCACTAGACAAAGAAAGAATTAAACTTAAAGGTAATGGACAAAAAGTCATCGTTCCAATCCATCCATCCTAAGGAGAACCTTGGACAGAACCCATCGACGAGGATGTCTACATTCGACAATTATATCAAATACAGAATAATGAATATTATACCGAACCTAATGCATATGGATAACTCCACCTTGGGATTCCTGATTCAATCGGATATAACTCAAACGCAGAACTATATGATTGGGAACTAGAAAATTACGAACTACAAGCGTAAGAATGATGGACTATCCAAGATATTCCCAAAAAGAAAACCCGACAATGCTTTTCTGTCACTAAAATCCCCAAGATATTTGAATGGAAAATTAGAGAATATCCATCCCTGACACTGGTAAAGAATGAGTCATCAAGCCGACCACCACTTAGATCCAAAGAGCGAGAATAACCATCACTCATGTCGAGAAGGTTTCTAAAACTATAGGTGAATAAGTTCAACTCCAGAGATTGGTCTAAACATTTACAGGTCAAGTTGCACGGTGGTGGGATACACATCAATCAAGATTACAAACCTAAATGACAACATCTACATATTTTATTGAAAGGTTTGGAGGAAAGAAACTAATAACACAATCAAACATTCTAGTCTTCACACAAGGGAAATATATTGAGGAACACATTGCTATATGTGAAAAAGAATGGAGAAGATTAGGTTATAAATATTAGTTAGTTTGGCCTCACTTATTTCCAAACACATTAGATGATCTACCCAATAAGTGGTATAAAATGGAAGAAGCAAGAGGATAAACGTTCACATGGAATGAACTAAAATAATTTTTTCTTAAGGACTTCAAATTCTCATATCAGGATGAACTATTGGTCGAAGCATCTAAACAAATAAAAACCTTCCTACAATCGATCGACAAAAATATCGCAACAGAGGGTCGACCTAGCCAACAGAAGGCCACGTGTCATAACATCCGGTCAAACGAAATCCAGCAGTCGAAAAGACTTCGACTAGAGAAGGAAACCACAACTGGGAAAAGTTTTCAATGGAAATTCGACCATCCAGCAAACTTCAAAACCAATGAAGACAATATTTAAAATTCAAACATCAGAAAAGAAGACCCTGAATGATTGACAATGGAAGATTTCTTGCGAGCATTTTCACAGTTCATAGAAGGTAGTCGACAAATAAATGAAAGTAAAGCACCAGAATGGATGGACGCAAAAGTCAAGATAAAAGAAGTCGATATATCTAATGATGACAGGCCTAAAAACACAAAGATAGGGAACTACTAGAATGAATAACAAACGACATAAATCCTCAACTTATTAAAATAATTTCAGGACATTTTTGCTCGAGACTATAAATATCTAGAAGGACTAGTTCTAGAAATGGGTGAAATGAAAATCAACATCAAACCCAAGGCAAAACCAATAAATAAAATACCATATAAACTTGCGTATAAATACAAGGAAATAGTAAAGAAAGAAATCGACAGCATGTTGGAACCCATAATCATTTACTCTATTAATCAGTCAGGATGGGCAAGTCCAATGGTAGTCCAACCGAAGAAACACGACCCAACATGTCTAAGAATCTGTGTCGAATTTCGAGAACTTAATAAAGTAACCCTTACAGACCCATTTCCGACACCTTTTGCAAATGAAATTCGTAATGAAGTTGCATGCCATGAGTGTTATTCGTTTATAGACGGATTTTCAGGATATAATCAAGTACCCATCGCTAAACAATATCAAAAGAAGATGAAATTTGTATGTGAATTTGGATCATTCACGTATAAATTCATGCCATTTGGATTGAAAAATACCCCATTTGTTTTCTCCAGAATAGTCGTCAGAGCATTTCAAGAATATATCTACAAAACAATGGTTGTATATTTCGGCGATTGGACAATCTACTCCATGTTGAAAACTCAGTGTAAATGGCTAAGACTTATGCTAGAAAGGTGCTGACATATCCAATTATCTTTCAATATCAAGAAGTGTATCTGTGCAACCCCAATAGTAATCCTACTAGGACATGTAGTATGCAAGGAAAGAATTAAAGTCGATTATGCAAAAATTAAAATTATTCTCGACTTAAAACCATTAGTAAATCCTAAACAAGTGAGAGTTTTACTTAGACATACGGGATATTATAGAAAATTCATCTGACGTTATTCTGACATGAATTACCCACTAGAAGAACTACTCAAAGAAAAACAGGAATATGAGTGGACCAACGAATGTGTTGCATCATTTGACATCTTAAAGAAAAAATTAGTCGAAGCACCCATTCTACGATTTCGAAATTGGTCAATCAAGTTTCACGTACATATCGATGCATCTGGAATAGGAATCAGAGCAATCTTAACTTAACCAGGTGATGATGGAATGGACCATCCAAATGCATACAATAGTAGGAAGTTAAACAAAGCTTAAAGGAACTACTCGACAACGGAAAGATAGGCACTTGGAATGGTATTCACACTTCAAAAATCCCGACATTATTTTCTCGCTAATCCATTTGTGTTCTACACGGACCATCAAGCATTAAAATGCTAAGTAAAAAAACCATTACATCATGGAATAATTTGCCGATGGTTGTTATTATTTCAAGAATTCAAGTTTGAAGTCATAGTTCAACTAGGAAAAAAAATGTCAGACCCGACCACTTGTCGAGAATCGACACAGGTGAAGAACCGACCGGAATTGAAGACGACATACCCGATGCACATTTATTCCGAATTGAAACTGTATCTTCTGACTTAGCATAAATTGCTCAATTCCTAGAGAAAGGTCAAGCACTAGAAGGGATGATCTATAAAAAGAAAAAGATCGTGGCGATGAAAGCTACACCCTACACTATAGTAAATTGATTCCTTTATAAACTTGGTTTAGATGATGTCTTACGACGATGTGTTCTCGGCCATGAAAAGAAAAATATAATGAACGAAGCACAGTATGGTCTAGCTGGAGGACATTTTCAGGCTAACACGACAACTAGAAAAATCCAATAGTTAAGATTATGGAGGCCGACAATAGACCATGACTGTCGAGAATTTGTGAATAAATGTTACTGATTCCAACGACTACGTCGGCCTCTACCAAGCAGTGAAATGTCTTTATTATCGGTAAACCCAAGCTTAACATTTGAAATTTGGGAGATTGATTTCATAGGACCATTTTCAATACTAGCTAGACGAACATGAGCATGATATATTATCACATTAGTGGAATATGCCACCAAGTGGGCACAAGCAGAAGGAGTCAAATATTGCTCAAGTGAGATAGTCGCAAAATTTATATACTAGAACATCGTCACACAATTTGCATGTCCATTGACCTTGATCAATGACCAGGGGTCACATTTTGTAAACAAAACAATCACAGTTTTGAAAAAAACAATTCATGATTGAACATCAGAAAGGTACAACGTATCACCCTCAAAATAATGGTACAATTGAAGCTTTTACCAAAACATTAACCAAAGGATTAACAAAAATATGTAACATCGACAAAGACAACTGGGACGACAAGATATCTGTTGTTTTATGGGCATACAAAATGACATACAAACGTTCGGCAAATCAGACACCATTTCAACTTGTCTATGGACATGAAGCAGTCATACCCTTACATTTTCGTCAAACAACCCTCCTAATTGCCGACATACTACACATTGATGCCAAAAATTCCAGAAAAGAAAGATTAATACAACTATCCAAACTGGAAGAGCAACAACTAACCGCAATACAACACCAAGAAATCAAAAAACAACAACAAAAATCCTAACATGATAGAAATATCAAAAATAAAAATCTGTTGGTTGGATACTTTGCATTACTATACTATAGTCGAGTAAAAGAAAAACCTAAGAAACTACATACTGAGTGAATGGGTGCATACATTGTAGAAGAAATCAACCCTAACAAATCAGTCCGACTAAAAACACTATAGGAGACTGTATTTCGGAAATTAGTTAATGGTGCCTGACTAAAACCGTACAAAGCTTAAAAAAAACGGTTGTGTAACTATAAACAGTTGAAAAAAATAAAAATAAAAACTATAAAAATCTAAAACAAACACAACAAAACTACTATGAAACAAACTAGTATGACAGGATCTTGGATCTATTATGAGGCAGGAAATAGTAAAAGTCAAATTGGGATATATAATCATCAACATAACAGGCATGAGGAATTCCGATCACTTCAACATTACCGACACCATCACGATACATAAATGCATCGACATAAAGAAATAAAAACAGTCTAATCAAGTCATTATGAACACCGACATTTAGAGAACAAAAGTTGGCATGCCTCGAAAGAAACACTGACAACTCACCCTTTGCATTCAAGTCCACCATTAATATCGTAATTAATACTACCAACCACTACGCCTTCTCCCGCTCCAAATAAATTCCTCTATAAATATCGCATTGGAAGAGACTTGGATTTCATTCTGCGAACAACTTGAACACAAGAGCAACTAAACACCAGTGCATATTTTATCACTTTCTAAAACATAGTATATGAACGATGCAATGGCACCGAAAAAGTCAAATGCAACTACCAGATCCATAACAACCAACCTTAAATAGTTGGAAAAAGGTAGCAGACTACTAGAGAGCCGATTACACAACATCCACAATGCCAAAATTTGTCGAACCACAATGGAAGAGGATATGGAAGGAAAGCAAGGAATGTTGAACTGGAAAAACATGGTAAATGGAGAGAGGAAGCTTAGAAATTAAGCGCTAGCACAATCCTAGGCTACATGAATGTACCTCTAATGGATATTTTTGTCGGAATAAAAGAAATTATTGCACAAGTCATTATCAATAGATATCAAAATGGAAAATTCTATTTCAACACACCCGTGGAAATTACTAGTGACCTAATCTACACGATTATTGGATTATCAAACAAGGGAGACCCTGTACCTACTAAATTAAACCTAGGCCTAGTCGAATAGCTAACAAGTACACCATCATGAAAAAACTCAAGAGGACTAATAGTCAGTCAAATCATCTATGGAACACCAAAGATAGTTGCCAAAATTATCTCTATGGCTTTAACAAGCACGGGAAGAGGTTCCAACCTCAAGCTTGACATGCTCGACACAGTTCAAAATGTGTCAACAACATGGAATCTTTACCGCTGGTCCGAACACATAACTGAGATAATTAAGCACATCTATGTAAAATGCCAAGAGGAGGGCGCCCAAATTTGGTTCCCCTCATTGATATTTTAGATATAAATGTACCATGTTCGACCATTCAAAGATGAGAATTTCACTGCACCAAATCGCTCAGCCATGTGGAACTTAAAGTCCTTCACCCCGAATGGTTGTCGACTAGGAGCATCGACATCGAAAATTTGGCTCAATACATGGTTTCAAGCATTAAAGATCAAAATTGCTCGATGGCGGGTACCTTAGAACATTAGAAGAAGTCTACCACCGACAACGCACCACCAACTTGAGTTGGACCACACATCGGTATGGTACTTACAAGGTGCTAGGGATACCTCCAAGGAACTTGACTTCTACCCATTGGTTGAGGAAATATTCACTGAACTGAGTCAACAATCCATCATTAAGTTGGATATACCACCCATAGCAAGAAGAGTTGATCAACCAATGGTTGAACCCTTAACCAACGCGGAAAGAGAATAGGACTATGAAATCCACATTCATCTGAACACTTTCACTCTCGACCGTGACAACACTGGCGACATCAATCCATTGGGGATTGCACTACCAACTCAACAACAACTAGAAGAACGAACATATCAATCTGATGAAAGTACCCAATCTGATATTCCTCTTCCGGAATATGCCCTCACTAAAAAGAATATTTGTCGAGTGGTCGACGAATTGTTCAAAGCCCGATAGAAGAGGAAGAGTACAACAAAAGGAAAGGGGAAGCACAAACTCACTCTTCAGGAGCCAACTGAAGATGACAACGCATAGTTGTTTGACAACGTGACTCATATTTTGGAGGATGCAGCTAGAAATAAAATTCTGGTTGATGAACAGTTAGGCAGGTTTATCACAGAGGAGGAGAAGCAACCCGACCGACTAGAACCAACTCAAAAAAAAGTTAGGATTGCTACGACACATGATGTTGTTCTCACCACTACCCCACCACCTTCTTCGTCGACCCTAGTTGTTAAAGAAGCAGTCATACTGACTTCGACAACCACCACACCCCTCTCCCTAACACATCCATATCTACATACATTATCAACACCACTTAGAGACCACCTTCAAAATGATAACAAACTCCAAGACTCTATCAACCAATTACCATATTTCCTCCTCGACTTGAAAAAATGATGGTAAAAGGACTGGTTCTAGCTGTGGAAGATCTGCATCCCAGTGTAACCATAACCGAAATTGTCGACCCCCCACATTTGTCCATTCCGAAAGAACAAGTTGTTGGGTATACTAAAACTACCATACAGAGAAATCCTGACTTAACCAGCAACATTGTGTCATAACACACTTCTTCATTTATCCCTCGACCTATCGAACAACCCACCGCACTGCAAAACTCCCCATATATTGAACACCCCATAGCCGACCCCATTGCCGAACCTACTGAACCTGTCAATACTATACTACCGTCAACTTCCATACCGACGACCTTATCATTGACTTCCAACCAACCATTGCCACAGGAGGCAATAAGCTTGCTCGTCGATCCAATTTCACATCCCTCACCCATTTCACCTCTTCCACCATCAGCACCTATCATCAATTCTTCTGACATTGACCACACTACCCGCCTTAGTCCCTTATTACTACCACAATTACTGAACAAACCCATGAAGCAACAACAAAAGGCCTACCGGAACAACTCCAAGATACCGATAGACAGAACAAAGAGCAAGAACGAAGGAAAAGAAAATAGAGGAGAGAAAAGTAAAAACAAGAAAAAGAACAACAATGACAGCTACAATAGTCACAACAATAAACACCCTTATTAGTCCATCTAGCTCAACTCGGCTCAATAGTTACAATTAATCCAAAAAAGCCAAAGAAGAAGAATTGCTCCTGTTGACATATGCAATTAATAAGGAATATAAACACAGAAGAATGAGGACAAGAAAAAATCAAGAAGCTGGAAGTAGAACAGAAGGAATTTTTAGCCAAGTGTGAAATCTTAGCACAACAATTTATTACAATTCTAGTAGGGACCGACTTGAATAAACCCCTCAAAAAAGCATATCAAATTTTTTAATGTGTTGTGTCGACATTCTAGGAATAGTTAAAAGAGAGTCGACAAGAGCAAGCTGAGGAAACCACTGTGTTACTTCGAAATCAATTTACAGCATTTACCACAGCCTACAAACTATTGATCCAATATGTTGTTGAGTCTGTTGTCATGGCAGATGTCCTACGAAACTGGTATACTTACTATGGTTAGGTGTTCGAAGAAATGCAAAAGACATGTGAACTCATCAGTTCACTACAATACTGTCGACCAATTTCCAGTGAAGCAATAGCATAGACCATTGACAATCAACTCGTTCTAGAGAACCAAAAACTTGAAAAATTGGAGTGGCAAGAACATCAATGGACCAGTGAGGCCCATACTAGTCTATCCAATATCAACAAAATCAGGCCGCAACTGCAACGATTGCTTTTCGCTACTGAAGAAAAGACACAATTCTTGGGAACCGACATGATCAATATTTTGGACTTAGATATGCATAAGAATATGGAAAACTTGTCGAGTCTCACAACTCTTACCTTAGACATACAAACTGTCCTCCATGCTTGGGAAGAGTTTAAACATCATTTAGCAGTGTCTACAAAGGATATTGTAGAAGTGTGTGTTTAAAAACAACCATCCACTAGTTAGGACAATCCAAAGTAAAAGAACAATACATGATCATAGCTATTCAGATAGAGAAAGGGCCATCTTCCCATTTCTTCGGACGAAGAAATATTTTGAGGTGGGGGAGCCTAAGTTGGTTAGTTGACTAGGTCCTTTAGTCGAATAATTGTAAACAAGTAGATTATGTCGATCTCATAGGTCATGTCGGTTAGTTGAACCGACAAGTAGTCATGTAACTGTTTGTAAATATTATATATACACTGTAGAGCCGGATAAATACTTGGTTTGGTTGGATGTATGAACCCCCGTATGTTCTTGAGTAATATAAGTATTGTTATTATGTCTACCATTCCTTGTCTCTTGTTATATCATTGTTTATATGAATCTGTAATATGTATCATTGGTAACCTGTAATCTGATTGACTACAACAATTACAAAGACTTGCAATAGACCCTAATTCAAATGCACCATCCCAAGTCATATGTCTTTTATTTTATGCCTCTCATACCTATCCACTAAACGCCTTTTGTCGTGATTTACAAATATTACAACATCATAACACACTACTTAATCACACACAAACCAATGGAGTTTCAAGTGAAGCCAAACATGACTTTTAAATAATTACATCTCATATATTCAATGTATTGCAATGAGCTTGTATGGTCTCATCGAATCCATAAATGGATAAAGGAAGAAAACCAATGATCCTTCCATACATGGACACACAAATATTTGCCTTGACATTTGGATCAATTGTTGCATGTTATTGTCCATCATAACATTGTAGACCTTTCTTCAATCCTCATTTCTAATTCTGCCATTTCTTCGGTGCTTTGTTGCAGTAGCTTGAGACCTTAGATCACAGATTTGTTGATAATGGTAGCATTAGAGACCACTACAAAGTATAATCACCATGGAATATTGAAATATTTCTAAATGGTTGGATAGGGTTTTGAAATACAACGACTTCAAAGTTTAAGATGCTCGATCCCACTAGATGCAATGGTTGATACAATAATGGCAAATTATAGTTGTCCATTTCATCAATGCATCTTTGTCCAAGCATTATGCTTACCTTCTAATATCATTGCCTTTTAAACTTATACTACAAGTATATTTTAAAATCGTTACTTTTTTCTATTCAATATTTTCTCTACTACAAATTTATCGTTTTCACACTATTTGATTGTTGTTAGCAGGGAGTCTACCCAATTTATGCTCAAAATGAAATTATAATCTCCTAGAGACATAAAACTCCATAAATAATGGGAGCTCTCCTAGAGACAAAGAACCACATTTTAGGACAAGCGGAGGTAGACTAGGCCACCCATGCTACCTTTTTTTGAATCCTCTCTAAGGATAATTGATCATTGAAAAACCAACGCTCTAATGAGGCCTATATCCAGAGGAAAATTTATAAGGTAGTGTTTTCTATGAAGAAATCTAAGGCAATTAGCATGAAAAAATTCCCTCAAGACTTCTATCATTTTTGGATATCCTTAAAAGGATATACCAAAAGCACTAGAGGAATCAAGAATATTATATAACACTTTAAATCCATGTACTCAGTTAAGGACTACTTCTACAGTTTGAAATACAACTAAGGTGAAATATACATATACTTATTGCAACTTTAGGTTCATTATAACTCATATTCATTCAATGTACAAATACATTTTCAACTAAGTATGTCGATATCCATAAATTTAAATCAAAGTGTTAAAGATCATGCAATGCACATAAATATCAATCGTCTTTCTTTAATTGAGATACTATCCATACTTTTTGACTACTTTCATTTAAAGGGCAATGTAAATATGCTAAAATGGAAACATAGATAATAAAATACCAACAACTCTAGGGCTTGTTGAAATTGTGGTGTACATTGTTGGAATTATGATAGGTATTGTATGGAAACAGATCAGATTGTGATATGGTTGTCATTGATGGCAACACATAGTTCCAAGCATATGATCCAACATCAAGGAGGACAGATAAGCAGAGGACTCAAACGAATTGACGGTTTGTTTAAAGACAAATATGATGAATAGATCTGATGGTTAGAAGAGAGCCCGCAACAGATCTACTGTTGCAGAGCGATTCGCATAGTTATAGCGAGATCCACATCTGATCTCAGATCGACGGTCAAGAGTGAACCCGCAAGAATTCGACGGTCCATAAAAATTGCGGAGGTCAAATTTTTAGAAAAATGGAAAGGTGTGGGTTCGTATTTCGCAATTCAAAGATCGACGGTCAGGAAAAGATTCTGCAAAAGCGATCGATGGTTCACATGAGTTGCGGAAAAAGATTTATGGAAGTCCATTTCGAAAAAGTTGGGAGGCACATCTGCATTTTGCAATCCGCAATCCAAAGATCGATGGTCAGGAAAGAATCCATAAGAAATCGACGGCTCAGAGAGGTGCGGAAAACAATTTGTGGAAGATGAATTGCGGAAGCAATTTCGAGAGAAGTCAAAATGCATCCCTGCAATTGGCAATCCGCATTTGATCTTAGATCGATAGTCGGGAAAGACTCCACAAGAGATTGACGACATGGAAGAAAATTGCGGAAGTAGTTTGAACGAACTTGGAAAACCCGCAATTCGCAATCCGCATATGATATAAGATCGATGAATATGAGAGAGTCCGCATGAAATCGATAGCACGAAAGAAGTCTTGCGGAACTAGAGTTGCCTAAACTTAGAATTGCAGGAAGACTAAGGTTGCAGAAACAATTTGCTTATCAATTGGGCTTCTTACCTGTCATGAGGCATTGAACGGTTTTGATCACTTATGAAACTAAACAGTCAGGCATACGAACAGGTGAAGGGATTAAGGATTGGCATGTATAAAAGGATGGGCGAGAGATGAATTTATGCTTTCTGAAGGCAGAGAGATGATGCATGGACCGTCGTCGAAGTGGGGACCGCAGAATGAATGAGGACTTTGAATACACAGAACAAAGACAGTAACATGAGCCGAGTCTGAATAAGCAGATCCTGAAGTAGATTAGAAAAGTGTAACAGAGTTGGTATGCACTGTTATATCTGTTTTCTGCATACTGTACTGAAGATGTTTAAATCTAAGGAATAAGGGTGGTGCCAGGAAAAACATGTTGTCTTCTCTATACAAGTTGGAGCCTTTAACAAGTGGAAGTGGGTACTTCCACTTAGTAGTAGCTGGAAAACTTATTTTTTAGTGGGTGCTAGAAAATCATGAGGGTTGGTGCTCTCTACAAGTAGGAGCTTGTAAACAAAGGTTGCAACCTCGTTTGAATAGGTGCTCAAACAAAAATAATATAAATGAATTAGAGCTTCTTGTTAATATTTGTCTATGTCTCTACCATGTGTGTGATTGATGATTACCATTTCTTTCGTTATACTTGCTGGATTACCATGACGGTAAATTTGTGATCTGTAAAAATGGTTTGAAAATTGGAAATTGTTTAAGCTTAGAATTAACTGATTCACCCCCCCTCTTAGTTAATTGAATAATCTCAACATACATAACCTCCTTGATGGAAAACAAGGGATGAATGTAGAGCATTTGAGTGTCCACAAGTACCAACAAAGTTCAGAATTGGGTGGGCCATCTACCAAAACACCAATATGTTTAAACCATCCCAAAAAACACTACACATAAATAATTGAGAATCCATGATACAACAAACTTGGCGACTCTAGAATCATAAACAAAGAGTTATTGAGTTGAGAGTGAAACATCATAAAATTGAATTTCCAACATGTATTAGTGATTATTCATAAAAAAAAAAACACTATTATCTTTTTCACTTCATCACCTCTACTTTACTTTCCATTTATTTTTACTTTAAATATTCCTTTACACCTCATAAAACAATTGCTAGTATATAAGCTACACTTCATTTCAATTAACTTGCAATCCATTCCCTTCTTCCGCCTTCTATTGGGAATTCCCCACAGCCACACCCGTCCCAAAAGAATCTAGTCTGAAGGGTACAATAATGTCGAGGATGGAGTCTCTACACTACTTTAAATTTTGGGCTGGGAAGCCAAGGCATCCGATTCACACGTGGTTTCGTTCCTTTAAATCAATTATCACGTGGCATCGATCCTTTTCAATCCGATAACATTCGAAAGGAAAGGAAATCCATGATGGAAAGCAGATCTTATGCGTATCATTGCACACTTTGAGTGACGATATATGCGTTTCATCTCAAGGGCCTCTAAAGAATTAATTCTAACTGAGCTGCGCCGATCGGAGAGAAATGGAGTCTTCTACCTGCAGCTCGGCTATCTCCGCTTCCAACATTTTTGCCAAGGTATGTTGGTTCTACACTTTTGCTGATTGACATTCCATTCAACTATCCGGATATTTTAGTCCCATGCTTAAACCCTGAAGTTAAGATTTTGATGTTGGGCTGTAAAAATCTTTAAAATGTGAATAAGTCGTTAAAACGCCCGATCAAATGGTTTCCTTATGTGGGCTTTTGCTTAGTTAATCACAAACGGGTTTATGTTTCTTTCATTCAGGATGGGAGTACGAGTTGGAAGCTGCGGAGTTACAGTAGTTTTTGTTGGAAACAATCGGTTAAAAGAAGCATAAGATTTGAGGGCATTAGAGCCTCGGTAGCTGCATCTCCTCGGAAATTGGAATCCTCGAAACATGGGATGCAGAAATCCAGTGAAGTTGTTCGTGTGGGGGTTCTTGGGGCCAGTGGCTACACTGGTTCAGAGGTACTAGGATTGCTTCAACTAAGTTTTGGGCTGCTGTTTCAATTTTTTATTATATTTTATTTTTCTTGAAGTTTTTTTATTTTTTCTTTTTCTTTTTATAGTAATGCAAAGTAAGAGCACAGAGGTAGCTCAGTTGGTTGGTTGGAGTCCTACTCCAAAGACTGTTTTATATTGAGGTCAGAGGTTCATTCTCATGAATCCAACTCTCTGGGTCCTTCGGGGTTAAGCTCCCAAAACTTGAAGCTGATAGAGTTACCAGTTTATATTGTATTAACGTAAAAAGAATATATACTTGCGGTTATGTGGCTGGTATGAGCTTCTAAAATGTCCTTAAGGTTATGGCCAATCATCCAATTGGTCCTATACATATGACCGGCTATCAGGAAAAGAACTGCAATAGCCAAATGATGATGTGCTGTATCAGTCAGCCAAAGACCCCCCGTTACTGGATTTAATCCTCCACGAAAAGTCAAAAAGTCTGAATATTCCGACCAATTAAGGGTGAAAAATGAGGTCATTCCCTTAGCAAAACTGGGATAAAGTTGAGCCAAAAGATCACGATTCAAAATAAATTCATGAGGAATTGGTATCTCTTTAGGATCCACTCCAGCGTCTAGAAGTTGGCTAATGGGTAGGGAGATGTGTATTTGATGTCCTGCCCAAGATAGAGATCCAAGTCCTAGCAACCCTGCTAAATGATGGTTCAACATGGATTCTACATCTTGGAACCAAGCCAATTTTGGGGCAGCTTTGTCACATGGGAAACCAGACCAAACACAAAACAAAAGATTGTCATTTTTACTTCATAAAATGGCTATATCAATAGTCTTTAAAAACGACTGTATGAAACTCTTATAGCTAACTAGCTTATCCTGATATCTAAGATAGCTATGATCAAAATAAAAGCTAACATAACCGGAGTTGAAATGAAAGTAACTATCTAAACATGAGCCAGTGTTCATCATCAGAAATCAGGACAGTTGGCACCTCTGGTTCTGGACAGACTGGTTTTGTGGAGGCTGTGGAAGCCATTTCTTTGAAGACCATTCATGTAGTGCCCTTGGCAAACATATTAAGTTTTGCATTCATATCTGAAATGGCTTTGGCTATCAGAAGGTACTTGGCATCCAATTGACGAATTTGTTTCTGAACCTCGTCCAACTGCAGCAGCGCTTCTTTCTTCTCCTCCCGGCTGTCTAGCAGAGTCTTCCCTAACAGAGTCTTCATTTGCCAATAGAAAATAATTGTTTTGGCATGTTTGGTATCCCTGGTTCTAGATGTGCTTGCATCTGCTACCCAATGTCCAACATCCTGTTGAATTTCTTCAACTCTCATCTTCTCCTGTTCCCTCTTTGCCCAAGCCTTAGTGTCTTCTACCTTGTGTTGTGGTGTTTAAATAGCGTCTTTGAGGCTTCAACCTTCTTCAACACCTGAGGCATATGGGTTTTGCTACCTCCTCTACCACCTCCATGCCCTTCCCCTAGCTAACCATGGTTGTTGGCACCGTCCTTTGACCCTTGCTACAAGAAAGTGGTTTCCCTTGCCCGTTCAGGACCAGAGTGCTATAGCTATCACCGATGTGGAGGTTCTCCCATAAACTGGTGACAATCGACTTAGACAAATTGCTATCAACCTCAATTTTGTTAAAGATACAACATCACGAGTCATTCTCCAAGCCAATCTTGTGCAGCCGGGGTTGGGCCTCATGTGTTGAGGTAGGGTGCTTGAGTGGGACTCAGGAAACTTGGAGTAGATTCTTGAGTTGGACTCAAGGATGACTAAGCCTTCTGTCTAAAAGGGTATTCGTCCCGTATAGAGGTGAATGCTTTGATATATCAAAGTGATGATGTTGTAAAGTCTTGTTGGACAAGGCTCCATAATTGTGTGTCAAGTTAGATTCTCATGTGGACCCCTAGTTATAGTAGGTACCCATGAGTTGGACCTCCAGTTATAGAGGCAGTCGAATTCTCATGTGTACCTCCAGTTATAGTAGGTACCCATGGGGTGGACCTCCAGTTATAGAGATAAATGCTTTGCATGTTGAAGCATTAATGATGTGTGATGTATTACTAACCATGGTCAACGATTGCTATTAAGTCTACTTTAGAGACTGACCACCTCTAGAGTGAATTACTTTAGCATATGATCATTTGGTCTGGAGTAATATAATATGATCACAACATCCGACAAATCTTCTTACCTTAGTATATATTATAGATAATTAAAGTTAGCACATATTGACCATGTAGTAAAAAGATAAGAGATAAAGATAAATAAATAAAGAACAAAGAGAATTCGAAATTTCTCATGAACACTTCAGCGGATTAAAGTGAACTTGATTTGTTAAAGCTTAAGTTATAAAGCTTAAGTTAAATAACAATGTATGCCTTGGTTAAAGCTTTAGTTAAATATCAATGTAAGCTTCAGTTAAAGCATCAATTAAAGTATTAATGTATGCATCAATTAATTAAAGGAGAACTCAGTGATCACTTCGGTAAAATCAATCAACATTATTCAAGTTAAGAATAAGTTAACTAAAGTGTTAATAAAATGAATTAGTTAATTAAAGTAGTTTACATCATGCCACTTTAGTTAAACTAAAAGACGACACTTAAGCTAAAAGACGACACTTCAAGAAGAACCAAGCTAAAGCCAAACGGATCATCTATGATTCGGTGAAGGACAATTTGATGTCCGTGATTACTTTTTTTGAAGACCACAAAGGAATGTTTTGATACATTGACAAACCTCTATGAGAAGAAGACTCTGAGTCAAAAGAGGGCATTGAAAAACAAGCTTCGGAATCTGAGAGATTGTGGCATGTTTGCCTCTAAGAGGAAGGGCGAATCCAAAGCTAGACTACCTCCATTAAAAAAGAAGACATTGCTCTTATGGCAAGGATGAAGAGAGGATTGATGAATTCGAGGTTCAGAGCAATCTCTCCATGCAACAATTTGCTATAGTCTTCATGAGGCTTCCTTCACCCATGCAGAGATTCGCTACCTCATGCATGTGACCAAATTTGCAATTTAAATATGCAGCAAGCTTTCGTCAAGAAAGAGGATCAAGACCTAAGGACTTCATTTATCTTTGCAAGGAAGCAAAGATCAAGAGGGAGCCCACAAAACAATAAAAAATAAGTATTTGTATTTTGATTATCAAACAAATCAGATCTGAATGGTTTTGAATATGTTTCATTACAATGATATACAGATTTGTATTCCTAGAATGATGAAGTATGTTATAGTATAACATGATGAGCATATGTTATATCTTTTTTTTATTGGCGAATAATAAAGCTCATGTAGTTCATGTTATGATTAATTAAGTAGTATATGGGACTGCATAACATTTCATGAGATATGGATGATGGTTGTACTAAAACATTGGTTAAAATGTTTGCATGACTGTGTGAGCTATTTGTCATTACATTGAAATGATTGGATTATGCAAGGCTGCTAATCACTTGACTAAATGGGCTTGTAGGAAAAGATCATATGTTATAATCTACAAGCATAGAATGACAAGTATTGAATATGTAGTCATTCTGATGGTAGATCCCGAAAGAGAAGAGGACAAAGATGGAGCCATCCAAAAAGAAGGGCAACCTTATTGGTTATAGCGAATCATCCAAAGCTTACAGAATATATGTACCAGATAAAAGGCACATTAAAGTCAGCGGGGACGTGACATTCCATGAAGAGGTTGCATTCAAACTATCAAAATAGCTTCAGTATGATACAAACATGGAGGAGCATGAGACTCCCATGATGGAGGACCCAGATTCTAGTTCTTCCCATTCAGAGGTTAAGAGGGAGAAGGAAGAAGTGTTCTAAGATTTGGTAGCTCTCGAAGAACTAGTAGAACTGGTTGATGAACCTCTTGTTAAGAGGAGATTTGCATGGTGCTCATATACAGAAGGAAGCAAATTACAATATTCAAGAATCTTGGCATGATTCTTGGGATTAGAGGTATGGTAGAAACCAGATGGGATTTTCCTCAGTCAAGGAAAATACACAGTAGAGATCCTGAAGAGATTTGGGCTGATGGACTGTAAGTCCATAGCCACACATATGATGACGAATCTGAAGCTGATTCTTCTTCAGATTTAGAGGATCTCACAGACAGTTGAGTAGATCCTAGAAGTACTTGGTAAGCACCAGGCCAGATATATGCTTTGCAGTCAGTACATAGGCATGTACAACAAAGCACGTGTTGAGATACCTACATGGTACGATTGGATATGGACTCAAATATGTCTCGAATAAGTTATATCCAAGACATGTTGCAGAAAGGAACAGTGTAACTCCAGTACATATCCTCAAATGTGTTGAAATTTGGCATTAGCATGAATACTTTTAAAATTTGCAGACTAACATAAACAAATGACATGTGCAGTAAACAACATCAATCACATCAACACATTGGACACACGATTTTCATTGGGGAAACCTTTAAAGGACAAAAACCCCAAAAGCATTAGTAATTCATCTCGTAAATGAGATGACTGAGTTTTCTTCAATCTCAGAATTCTGAGATAAACATTTGTCAATAATTCTTCAAAGACAAAATATCAAACCCTAATGGATTTGAGCCATGAAAAGTTTCCACAAAGATGACTTTTACAAAAAATACAAATTAGGGCTTGATGCCCTAATTTCCTGTGTCTGACTGAGAATATCAACTGGCTGCCCGTATTCTTTCCTTCTGCCCATATTCCTTTTTCTTCTTGCCCGGATTTCTGTTTGACCTGCCCAGTCTTCTATGTCACCTGCTCGGATCTTTGCTTTCACCTGCCTGGACCTTTGCAGATTTGCCCGAGGTTGTTGCTGCCCTGCCTAGGCTTCTGCTGGGCCTTTGATCCTGCCCAGTCTTTTTGCTGGGTTTGCCCAAACTGACCCGGTTTGCTGCGACACTGTTCAGAGGGCCTGTTAAGTGCTTGGAGGCCTGCCTGTGGCCTCTGCTCTGTGCTTGGAGGCTTGGGAGCTTCCCGGAAGGCCTGCTATATACACAACACCCCTTACGGGCTGTCTGTTGGTGACCTGAGGGTCTACTATAGCAGCCCAAGGGTTTGTAGTTGCAGCTCGAGGGTCTGTAGTGGCAACCCGAGGGTCTGCCACAGACCTAAGCCCCTCACATGCTCTCTGTAGATGACCCAAGGGTGTGGAGGGTCTGCCCGAGAGAGAATGAGGGAAGCCCGTGAGGAAGAGGAGGGCTTCCTGGATCTGTAGATGGCTGCCTGTGGAGAGAGGGAGCTGCTCGTGAGGTAGGGGAGCTGTCCGGAGGAGTAGAAGAACCTGCCCAAGAGAGACTGAAGTTTCCCATGATCAATTCGTGAAGGTGAGAAGGGTTAGGGTGAAACCCAAACACATGAAAAACTGTTGCTGCCCTTTTTGTTGATGAAACCCTAGCTTAGGGTTTATCCAAACAAGAGTGAATGCCCTAGCTAGACTCATCCATGCTAGGGCATCACATCAAAACTTTCTTCTCTTTGATAACTTGTAAAATCTTTCTTTGGAGTAGCTGTACTTGTGAGAGCAAAGTATGTGTATAATAATGAAATGGCTTGATCTTCTTTTATATCCTTTGAGTCACCTGTAAGTGGACCAAAATTAGAAAGAACAAAATAATATTATTTTATATTATTTTATTCTTTTCTAATTTTGACTTTTGCCTTTAGTGGTACTAAAGGTCTTTTTGTACTTTTAGGTTTTACCTTTAGCCTTCCTGTGGTCCAAAAGTCCTTATGTATTTTTGACTTTTACATGTGGTCCAAAACAAGTGGTCATGAGGTCCTTCAAACCCACTCAAAGTACATCATCATAAAGAGAGAGAATCACTAATGCTTTTATCTCACACTCTGTGTGACACCAACATCGGGTGCTAAGGTGTCTTAACCAAGGGTAGCTAAGCCTTGGAGGAGATCGCAAAGCCCACTAATCAAGGGTTAGAGTGTCACACATGCCTAGACCCGATCTAGGGCTTATAGTGCCTTCTTGGTAACATACCAGGTGCCTCAGCCATAGGCTGCATAATTTGACTCTAGGTCAAACACTTGGTATTAGACCAAGCAACTCCATTCTCTCGGAAGAGAATGGCCCTCAGCCCCGGGCTGAGTCCTGGTAACTGGTCAGGTGCCTCCATTCCAAGGAATGGCTACTCAGAACTAGACTGAGTCTACCAGTGCTAGATTGGTCCACATCGTGGTTCCGGACTAGATGTTACCATTCAACAGAATGGTCACTCAACTCAAGGTTGAGTCCCCCTAGTGCTGGACTGGGTTCACATCCTGATCTCGGATCAGATGTCACCATTAAGAAGAATTGTCACTCAACTCAAGGTTGAGTCCCCCTAGTGCTGCACTGGGTCCATATCGTGGTCCTGGACTAGATATCATCATTCAACAGAATGATCACTCAACTCTAGGTTGAGTCCACATCGTGGTCCTGGACCAGGTGTCTCCATTCTCCTAAGAGAATGGCTCTCGATGCTGCTCAGAAAAATCAACACTCCCTCTCAGCAAGAGAGGCATTCTCTACCATGCCAAGCTTGTCACGAAAGTATACGAACTTTGATGCTGTCGGAGGCTTGGTCAAGATATATGCAATCTGTTCATCTGTATGAATGTACGACAACTTCAGAGCACCTCTCTGCACTAGGTCTCTGATGAAATGATGCCTCATTTCAATGTGTTTCGATCTATCATGAAACACCAGGTTCTCCGAAAGCTTTATGCAACTCTGATTATCGCAGTGGATGATCGTTGAGTCAAGCTTTCCCTCGAACAGATCAGATATAAGTTTTCTGAGCCAAATTGCTTCCTTGCAACTATCGCTTGCAACACCATACTCTGCCTCAGCTGTACTCTGAGCTATGGAATCCTGCTTCTTGCTGGACCAAGGGATCATTGCAGATCTCATACTGAAGCAGTAACCAGAGGTACTTTTTGGGTTTATAGCATTGCCAGCCCAATCTGAATTAGCATATCTAGATATTAATACTTCACTGCTGGAAGTATACTTGAGCCCATAAGTGTTGGACATGAACTGACTCAGAGCATTCACTGTGTAAAAGATGTATGTTCTCGTATGCACGAGATACATCAAGGATCCAAAAAGTTGTCTGTATAGAGTAGTGTCCACACTTTGTGAACTGGTAGCTGAGTCACCCAACTTTGTCAAGTTGGCAGTCATGGGTACACTCATGGACTTCTAGTCCTGCATCCCAAATCTTTGCAAGATGTCCACTGCATACTTTCCTTGTGTCAAGAAAATCTTGCCTTGCTTCTGCCAGACCTCTAAGCCAAGGAAATAATGCATCAACTCGAGATCCTTCATCTCAAATTCAGAGGTAAGCTCCCTCTTACATTGTTCTATCAACTGTTCATCACCTGTAAGAAACAAGTCATCTACATTAGAACAAGTATCAAAACATGATTATGAACAACCTTAAAGTACAAGTTAGAATCAACTGTACTTTTGGAAAACCGCAAGTTGTGGAGAAATCCATCCATTCTCGCATACCAGACTCTTGGAGCCTGTTGCAGTCCATACAAAGGCTTTCTTCAGTTTACACACATGGGTCTTCTTCCCGTGAGAGTCACAAAGCCTCTAGGTTGTTCAATATTGACTTCCTTCTCAATCTTGCCATTGAGGAAGGCTGTCTTTACATCCACCTGATGTAACTTCCATCCAAATACTGTAGCAAGAGAAATGATGGTTCTGATGGTAGTATACCTGGCAACAAGAACAAATGTCTCAGCATAGCCAATGCCTTCTTTCTGAGTGAAGTCATGAGCTATGAATTTGGATTTACATTTCTCCATATTGCCATTAGCAACATGCTTGAATTTATATATCCATTTGGATGTCACTATTGACTTTCCTGTTGGTCTGGGAGCAACTTCCCACACATCATTCTTCATGATTGAATTGTACTCTTCAATCATGGCATCAACCCATACCTGTTGACTTGCTGCTTCTTCGTATGAGGAAGGTTCTGTACTGATAAGCTAGCTCATAAGACCGTAGTACTTCTTTGGTCTTATGCTTTCTTTGAAAGTCCTGGGAGGAGCTTTATGCCTCTGCCTTCTTGTACCGTTTCTCGGTACCAAGCAGGTTTCCTTTTGGAAGGAGGAACTTCAAGTAGTTCTTCTGGTGGACTTTCAGTGTCCTCAGGTGCATCTAGAATTTGATCCTTAAATTCCTCTTTCTCCCTTTGAATTTCTAAAACTGGAAACTCAAGGGAAGGTACTTCATCTTCCTTTGAAAGCTCTTATGTTTGACGAAACACAACTTCCTTATGGAAGACCACATCTCTGTTGACCATCTTCTGTACGCCTGGAAGAGCTGTGTAGTGAAGGTGCTCAAATCTTCTATGCCACCGCTCATATGTATCAACTGAATGGAGTACCAAAGCATGAGTGGAATCTTCTGAAGCCTTGTAAAGGCCTCCCTCTCGAACCCCAATTTGTATAGCTGAGCTTAGCTCTTCATCCTTTGCCCATAGAAGTACTTTCTTGTCCATGAAGAGGACTCTGAAGCCCTTGTCCTCTAAGCCAACAACAGATAGAAGATTCTTCTTTAAACCAGGAACATATAAGACATCATCAATATGAAGAACTGTACTTGAGTCAAGTTGAAATGAAGTTGAGCCAACTCCTTCAATCTTGTAGGTGGAGTCATCTCCAAGTTCCACATGTGTGGTGAAATTCTTCTTTCTGTAACTGGTGAGGGCTTCACGGTTACCTGTCATGTGCTTAGAGGCACCACTATCCACCAACCAAGAGGTAGTCTGTGATAGAACCAGAGAGAGCAGAAACCAGGTAGTACTCTCTTCTAGGTTCTTCTTCTTTGTTAGCCTTGGTTTTATTCTTCTTCTTTGGTTCTTCTTCTTCTTCTTCTGCTTTTGCTACAGAGGCTTGAAATCTTCTTTTAGATTTTTTCTTGGTTTGTCTGCAATCTTTGGCAAAATGTGCAAACTTGTGGCCATTATAACATTCCACTTTTGACATATCAGAGAACTTACCCTGAGGTTTCTTTCTTTTTTTGCTGAGAGAAGGGATTCTTCAACTTCTTTGTCTTTGCTGCAAGTGCAAGGTCACCTTCCTTGGTTACCTTGCCTGAGGTTCTTCCCTCTTCTTCTATGCAATCATGCCACAATCTTTTGAAAGTTGGCTGATTCTCTCGACCATTGACAGATGCCATGAAGGTTTCCCAAGAGCTTGGGAGACCATCAACCACAGTTTGCACAAGGTCATCACCATCAATAACAATACCAATAGCAATAAGTTGATCTTTTGTCTGTGCAATCTTCGTGAAGAAGGAACCAACTCCTTCATCCTTGTTCAGCTTCAAAGTTTGTAGCCTTTTCTTCAAGACTCTCTTCTGACTAGGAGATTTCTTCTCATACAAGTTGGCTAAGGTGTCAAAGCATTCTTTGGCGGTCTTCAATGCTGTGATGTTGGGCATCACGGTTTCTTTGACAGAATCATAAATGATCCTTCTAGACTTAGGCTGCTTCTTCTTGTAGGTAAGTTTGCCAGCATTGGATGTTGGTTCTTCACTACCATTAAACACAATGTCATCCAAGTCATTCTCTTCTCGAATAGTTGTCAACCTGGTCTTCCATGAGTTGTAGTTAGCTGAACCTTGTAGCTTCTCTTCTGGTCTGAAGATATTGACAACCATCTCTATCACTTAGTCAAATGTTAAGTCTGCAAAACTTATCCCAAGGTCTAGGAAGACAACAACAATCTCCCTTTACTGTGTCTTCATATGCTAAGCTCTGATACCATGTTGAAATTTGGCATTAGCATGAATACTTTTAAAATTTGTAGACTAACATAAACAAATGACAAGTGCAGTAAACAACATCAATCACATCAACACATTGAACACAGGATTTTTCACCGGGGAAACCTTTAAAGGACAAAAACCCCAAAAGCATTTGTAATTCATCTCGTAAATGAGATGACTGAGTTTTCTTCAATCTCAGAATTTTGAAATAAACATTTGTCAATAATTATTCAAAGATAAAATATCAAACCCTAATGGATTTGAACCATGAAAAGTTTCCACAAAGATGACTTTTACAAAAAATACAAATTAGGGCTTGATGCCCTAAATTCTTGTGTCTGACTTGTTGAATTTTACAGGTTAGATGAGTTTTAATACCAGTAATAAACTTCAGTACATGAACATATAAAAACTTAAGTAAAATTTAAACTGTAATAAAATTTAACAACATAACTTTCATCTCTTTCAACTTAACGCTCCATTTGGTCATTGCGTTAATGTTGGTCCTCGAGAATCATCAAATGCTAAGTTCAGTAAAATAAATCTCAACTAATGTTTACAGTAAAATAACCATGTATAGGAGAAACAACATTAACAAATTACGACCATTATTTGGATCTGCCCTATACTCAAATAGTTATGAGTTTGATCTTGTCACTAAACGGACAAGTCAAACGTGTTAAACCATATACATACCTTGAGAGAGAGAGAGAGTTCAGGTAGGAGTAAACAAACCTCAGGTGCTTCAAATAAAAAATCATGCAAGTGACCCTGACTAAGGAGAGACACACAGGTGCTGTAGAGATCAGACTCATGCTGAGGAAAAACTCAGAGACTCACACTGAGGTAGATCGCAAAGACAAGACGGTAAGCAATCACCCACAGAGATCAATCACAGAGGTCAAACTCAGTCGGTGTGTGAAGCTAAATCGTAAAGATTAGACATAGCCTGTGAGTGAAACAGACTCGCAGAGACTCGGCCCGAGAAACATTGCAGTGAGGGAAGAGCAAAGATCACGGTGGAGAAACCCGTGAAGAGCAGCGATCACAGTCACAGTGGAGAGGTCATGGTGGAGAAACCCATGAAGAGCAGCAATCACGGTGGAGAGGTCACGGTGCTGAGGACAAAGTAGAGGTCACGGTGTTGAGGACAGAGCAGAGGTCATGGTGTTGAAACCACATAGACAACCAACAAAAAAAAGGCCCATGGAAAAAAGAGTCAAGATGCAGACAACCGACAGAGAAGGCCCGTAAAGAAAAAACGAAGCAGGCAGCGAGTGGATAAAATGCGCAGTTAGTCAGTGGATAAAACGCGCAGGCAACAGGTGAGACAGGTGCGGATCCGACATACAAGCATGTGAAGAAAATCATGTTGAGGTAAATCCGTGAGAGGAAGAATCGCAGTCACAAAGTCTCACAGGTGATCGACCCACTGTAAGATGATTAAAAAGTATATGTTGAATAATACTTATATAGGTTGTGAGTCAAAAACACTTATGTTAAAATAGGAGCAAGATAAATAATAATGTGGTCCAAAATTAATACAAGATCAAAAGATAAAGTAACAATGGTCCAAGTTTTTATAAAAATAACTTAGGATAAGACTAAATGGTCCAAAAGTCTTTATTAATAAGATCATAAAGATTTTATTAATAAGACTATAAAATAATCATTTAATGAATTTATAATAAAGTCATAAAGTGAAAGTCCAAAGGTCCAACATAAAGTATATAGTCCAAAACTATAAGTGGGTCAAGGGTCCTTTAACATAACGTAACCATAACAATAATTGGTACAATGGTCTTTTAATAAATCATAAGGTAAATATACTTTAGGATAAAATACATAAGTAGGAGTCATCATAATCAAAGGTGCACACAAGTGAGAGTGCTAGGACCAAGAGTCAACAACCACAAGATCAAGGTGAACTGTAAAGGTGGACAAACATTCAATTAGGACCAACAAGACCAAAGACTTTTCTCTCTCTCAAGATACATAGTTTTATATATTTTGCCATCACTGTATAAGGGGGAAGATCCAAACGGATGGTACAATCCTTTTGTCCTTAACACTGCTCCTAAGGGTATGTACTAGGAACATCGTCAAGGGGTGGCCAGTCCCTTGAGAAGCAATCTAGCAATAACCGATTAGGAGAGGGAACATCGTTATCTTCCATTCTTAATGAATGGCTTTTAGCCTTAGGCTGAGTTTCAGTCTCACACTGAATCATGTTGATCAACCCCTGGACCCTGACCGGGTCCTCCATTCTCTCGCAGAATGGTTCTCTGTACTAAGCTGAGTTTCAGCCTCACAATGAAAGTTGATCAACTACCTGTAGGAATTCCTTTGACATCGCGTCCCTGGTTCCAGACCAGAATATGTCTCTGCCTCTATCTGTAGGATCTTACTTGGACATCGCGTCCCTGGTCCTAGACCAGAATATCCTAGAGGCACATAGGGGCCCTAGCCACATGCTAGGGGATTTGCCATGGAGTCAACTTGCTTGGTCCTAGACCAAGAACCCCTGGAGACTAGTGGGGGCCCTAGGGTACCTTCTAGGGTCTAACTCTGTTTGAGTCAACTAACTAGGGAACCATTCTCTGAGAATGGGTCTCGTAACTGCACTAACTTTAACACTCCCTCTCAGCAAGAAGGACATTCTCAGCACATTGATAACATACTGCACCCTTGCGTTGTGATAAATCATCTCGATGTCTTTCAGCCTGTCATCAAATACAGGGTTTCTTGAGAACTTCAAACAACTCTCCATCTTAGCACAAAGCATGATCTCATAGATCCTCTTGGAAGTTATAGTTGACTTCCCTTGATGGCTGAGAATTACTTTCCACATATCAATTTTCCAAATCTGTTGTTGGACTAACTCCTCATAATGGGAGTAAACTAAATCAGTGACATGGCTCTCACTCGAGCAACCTTGAAGCTTTTCAATAGGCTTCTTAATGAGATCAGATGTAGGCTTCTTGGCCTTCTCCCTCTGCTTCTCTAAGTGAGAAGTCTTATAGGTTTCCATCTTTGAGTCATTGGAGGACTGATGGAAGATCACTCTTTCATCTTCTGAAACCTCACTTGGTTGGGGACTAGAGAGTACAAACTTGTCTCTCTTGATCTCTAAATCTTGACTGGGGTATAGAGTTTTAACAACATGTCCTAGGACCTTATAGAGGTCACCTTCTCGAACTCCAATCACAATGAATGAGTTTATACTTCTACCTTTAGACCATATCAAAACTTTTCCTTCTGAGAAAGTTACCGAGTACCCCTTGTCTTCTAAAATTGTCACTGAAATAACATTCTTCTTTAGACCAGGAACATATAAAATTTCCTCAACATTAATCAAGGTACTTGAATCAAGCTGTATGTTGGTTGAACCAACCCCTCTAATGTCAAAGGTACTTCCATCTCCAAGTTCCACTTTCTTGTGGAACTGCTTGACCTTGAAAGTTGCCAAGGTCTTCTTGAATCCAGTCATATGCTCAGTGGCTCCACTGTTTATCCACCAGGAATCTGAAAAGTTGGAGGTGGGACTTGAAAGTGCTGAAGCCAAGTAATATTCTTTTCCTTGATTTGGATTCTTGGTCTCAACCCTAGACCTCTTTTGCTGAGGTTGCTCTTCTTCTGTAGCAACTGAAACATGGTGTTTCTTTCTATGCCAATTTTTGTTAGATGGTTTTCTACACTCCCATGCATAATGACCAAGCTTACCACAATTATAACACTTAACTCTTGATTTAAAGGAATACTTACCTCGAAGTTCCTTTCTATGATCCTGGTGTAGAGAGGGATTCTTTCCTTTCTTTGTTTTGAGGACTAGAGCTTGGTTCTTTTCTGGTGGGGGTACAGATCTGCTTTGGATCCTGCTTTCTTCATCTAAACAATCATGCCACAACCTTTCAATGTTGGGTTGATTCCCTCTTCCATTTACTGAAGCCAAGAATGTCTCCCACATTGTAGGAAGGCCATCGAACACTGTCTGCACAAGATCATCGTCTTCTACCTTATCTCCAATGGCCAGGAGTTGATCTCTTATCTGAGCGATCCTGGAAAAGAAAGTTGCAACAGTCTCGTCTTTCTCCATCTTAAGTGATCGAAGTTGTTTCTTCAAGGCTCTTCTCTGAGTAGGAGCTTTCTTCTCATAGAGGTTAGCTAGAGTATCGAAGCATTCTTTGGCTGTCCTTAACGGAGCTAACACAACCATCTGGTTATCTTTAACTGAGTCAAAGATAACCCGTTTTGCTTTGGCTTGCTTCTTCTTGAATGCTGCTCTTCCTTGGGCTGTAGTGGGTTCTTCAACAACTCTAGTAACCAAATCATCTAGATCGCTTTCTTCTAGGATATTTAGAACCCTAGCCTTCCATGCATTGAAGTTGGAGGCTCCCTCAAGCCTATCTTCGGATTTTACTGAAGGAGTTGTCATCTTAACCTTTAATTGCCAACTTGAAGAGTAAGCTTCTGTAAAGTATAGACCTTGTCTTAGGATTGTTGTAGTTTCTGTTGGCTGCAAAACAAAGTTAGCTACACCCCAAGCTCTGATACCATGTTGAATTTTACAGGTTAGACGAGTTTTAATACCAGTAATAAACTTCAATACATGAACATATAAAAACTTAAGTAAAATTTAAACTGTAATCAAATTTAACAACATAACTTTCATCTCTTTCAACTTAACGCTCGATTTGGTCACTGCGTTAATGTTGGTCCTCGAGAATCATCAAATGCTAAGTTCAGTAAAATAAATCTTTACTAACATTTACAGTAAAATAACCATGTACAAGAGAAACAACATTAACGAATTACGACCATTATTTGGATCTGCCTTATACTCAGATAGTTCCGAGTTTGATCTTGTCACTGAAAGGACAAGTTAAACTGGTTAAACCATATACATACCTTGAGAGAGAGAGACTTCAGGTAGGAGTAAACAAACCTCAGGTGCTTCAAATAAAAAATCATGCAAGTGACTCTGAGTAAGGAAAGACACACAGGTGCTGCAGAGATCAGACTCACGCTGAGGAAAAACTCAGAAACTCACGCTGAGGTAGATCGTAGAGACAAGACGATAAGCAATCACCCACAGAGATCAATAATAGAGGTCAAACTCAGTCGGTGTGTGAAGCTAAATCATAAAGATCATACCCAACCCGTGAGTGAAATAGACTCGCAGAGACTCAACCCGTGAAACATCGCAGTGAGGGAAGAGCCGAGATCACGGCAGAGAAACTCGTGAAGAGTAGCGATCACGGTGGAGAAACTTGTGAAGAGCAGCGATCACGGTCACGATGGAGAAACCCGTGAAGAGCAACGATCACGGTGGAGAGGTCACGGTGCGAAGGACAGAGCAGAGGTCACGGTGCTGAGGACAGAGCAGAGGTCACAATGCTGAGGATAGAGCAGAGGTCATAGTGCTGAAACCACGCAGACAATTGACAAAAAGAAGGCCCGTCGAGAAAAGCGTCAAGACGCAGACATCCGACAGAGAAGGTTCGTGGAGAAAAGCATCAAGACGCAGACAACCGGTAGAGAAGGCCTGTGGAGAAAAGCGTCAAGACGCAGACAACCGACAGAGAAGGCTAGTAAAGAAAAAACGATGTAGGCAACCAGTGGATAAAACAAGGAGGCAGTAGGTGAGATAGGCGCGGATCCGACAGACAAGCACGTGAAGAAAATCACGCTGAGGTAAAACCATGAGAGGAAGAATCGCAGTCACAAAGTCTCACAGGTGATCGAGCCAAAGTAAGATGATAAAAAAGTATATGTTGAATAATACTTATATAGGTCGTGAGTAAAAAACACTTATGTTAAAATAGGAGCAAGATAAATAATAACATGGTCCAAAACTAATACAAGGTCAAAAGATAAAGTAATAATGGTCCAAGTTTTTATAAAAATAACTTAGGATAAGACTAAATGGTCCAAAAGTCTTTATTAATAAAATCATAAAGATTTTATTAATAAGACTATAAAATAATCATTTAATGAATTTATAATAAAGTCATAAAGTGAAAGTCCAAAGGTCCAACATAAAGTATATAGTCCAAAACTATAAGTGGGTCAAGGGTCCTTTAACATAAAGTAACCATAACAATAATTGGCACAATGATCTTTTAATAAATCATAAGGTAAATATACTTTAGGATAAAATCCATAAAGTAGGAGTCATCATAATCAAAGGTGCACACAAGTGAGAGTGCTAGGACCAAGAGTCAACAACCACAAGATCAAGGTGAACCGTAAAGGTGGACAAACATTCAATTAGGACCAACAAGACCAAAGTCTTTTCTCTCTCTCAAGATACATAGTTTTATATATTTTGTCATCACTGTATAAGGGGGAATATCCAAACGGATGGTACAATCCTTTTGTCCTTAACACTGCTCCTAAGGGTTAGGTACTAGGAACATCGTCAAGGGGTGGTTAGTCCCTTGAGAAGCAATCTAGCAATAACTGATTAGGAGAGGGAACATCATTATCTTCCATTCTTAATGAATGGCTTTCAGCCTTAGGCTGAGTTTCAGTCTCACACTGAATCATGTTGATCAACCCCTAGACCCTGACCGGGTCCTCCATTCTCTTGCAAAATGGTTCTCAGTACTAAGCTGAGTTTCAGTCTCACACTGAAAGTTGATCAATTACCTGCAGGACTTCCTTGGACATCGTGTCCCTAGTTCCAGACTAGAATATGTCTTTGCCTCTATATGCAGGATCTTACTTGGACATTGCGGCCCTGGTCCTAGACTATAATACCCTAGAGGCACATAGGGTCCAAGTATGTGTATAATAATGAAATGGCTTGATCTTCTTTTATATCCTTTGAGTCACCTGTAAATGGACCAAAATTAGAAAGAACAAAATAATATTGTTTTATTCTTTTTTAATTTTGACTTTTGCCTTTAGTGGTACTAAAGGTCTTTTTGTACTTTTACCTTTAGCCTTCCAGTGGTCCAAAGGTCCTTATGTATTTTTGGCTTTTACTTGTGGTCGAAAAGTCCTTATGTATTTTTGACTTTTACCTGTGGTCCAAGTGGTCATAGGGTCCTTCAAATCCACTCAAAGTACATCATCATAAACAGAGAGAATTACTAATGCTTTTATCTCACACTCTATGTGACACCAAGATCTGATTCTATTTTTTTTCCGTGATCTGACTTTTACCTAAGCCTTGGAGAAGATCGTAAAGCTCATTGATTAAGGGTCAGAGTGTCACACATGCCTAGACCCGGTCTAAGGCTTATAGTGCCTTCCTGGTAACAGACCAGGTGCCTCAGCCATAGGCTGCATAATTTGACTCTAGGTCAAATACTTGGTAACGGAGCAAGCGCCTCCATTCTCTCGGAAGAGAATGGCCCTCAGCCCCGAGTTGAGTCTTGGTAATTGAGGCTGAGTCTATCAGTGCTAGGCTGGTCCACATCGTGGTCCTAGACCAGATGTCACCAATCAACAGAATGGTCACTCAACTCAAGCTTGAGTTCGCCTGGTGCTGGACTGGGTCCACATCCTGATCTTGGATCAGAAGCCACCATTAAGAAGAATGGTCACTCAACTCAAGGTTGAGTCCCCCCAGTGTTGCAGTGGGTCCATATTGTGGTCATGGACCAGATGTCATCATTCAATAGAATGATCACTCAACTCTATGTTGTGTCCACATTGTGGTCTCGGACTAGGTGTCTCCATTCTCCTAAGAGAATGGCTCTTGATGCTGCTCAGAAAATCAACAAAATGAGCAAAATGCCGATATACTTATCAAGCCTCTGTCCAAAGTAAAGATGAGTACTTCCGGGACAAGATTGGTGTAGTATAGAATAACTCCTCTAGTTGAGAGGGAGTATTGATTTTTCTCCATAGGCAGTAGGTGACAGATAAAATCCCCACTAGTTAGTCATGTGGGACATGACTCATGAATTCTCTCCATTGGTAAGTCATGCAGTGGTACATGGCTTCGACACAGGTTAAGCCATACAGTAATATATGGCTTAGATTAGTTATGTAGTGGTACATGGCTCAATTAAGGCATGCAACAAATAAGCCACTCAGTTGTACATAGCTTAGATTAGTCATGCATGAATACTTGACTCAGATGCAAGTTAGTCAAGGTACATGACTCAGCCAGGGGCTGCTGTATCTCATGTGGAGTGCACCCACATGAACAGAGCTACAGTCAAGACCTCATATGACTATCAAATAATAGTCAAGGTCTTTGAGTCTATCAATGATTATCAGATACTTGAGTGAGTTATAGTCAGGACTATTGGGAAGCAGTCGAACCTCTTGGAGAAGGTCAGATAGCCATATAGTTAGCTAGTGGGGTACCGTAAGTTAGATAAAGAAAAATGAAACCACTTTGAAAGTGGTCAGGCCTTGCAGAACATCACAGAGAATGACAAGCTCACAAAGAACTTATCTAGACTGTAGAAGATTCTAGAAGTCAACAAACAAAAAGCAAACGCTGAAGATTTACTAAGAAAAGGTGAGATTTTCTTTTTTGCAAGAAAATCCATGGTTTATAGTTTAGGGAAACTACATAAGTCTGAATAGGTAGCTTAATGTATTTGATACATAGTAGACATGTTATATGTTATGCTGTGAGTTAGATCATGTTTGAGATTAGAGATCATGTTTGAGATTAGACATAGACATTAAGCATGTGCTTAGGTACTTTCGAGGTAATACTGCTTATGGACTAAGTTTTTCCTCCAGCAGTGAGGTAAAGTTACTTGGTTATGCCAATTCCATTTAGGATGGTAGTATTGCAGTTACTACTATAGAAACAAGGTGTTTTGCGGCTAGTACTACAGAAGCAAAGTGTATTTTAGCTAGTACTACAGAAGCAAAGTATATTGTGGCTAGTACTACAGAAGTAGAGTATATTGTGGCTAGTACTACCTACTGAGAAGCAATATGGCTTGAGAAGCTACTTTGCTGGGTTAAAAGCTTGAGTTTACATTGATTCGATGAGCCAATCAAAGCTACATCAAGCTTTTCGAAAACCCTATGTTTCATGATAAGTTGAAACACGTTGAGATGAAGTATCACTTCATCAGAGACATGGTCTAGTAAAACTTCAGTACATTGCTACTGATAAGTAGTTTGCATATGCGATTACAGATGTGTTAATAAAGCCTTTGTTTGTGACAAAGTATAGGTACTTCCGATATAAGTTTGGTGTTGCAGAGAATGCCTAGTTCGCTAAGAGGGAGAGTTAGAGATATAACATCACGAGTCATTCTCCAAGCCAATCTTATGCAGCCAGGATTGGGCCTCATATGTTAAGGTAGGGTGCTTGAGTGGGACTCAAGAAACTTAGAGTAGATTATTGAGTTGGACTCAAGGATGACTAAGCCTTCTGTGTAAAAGGTCATTCCTCTTGTATAGAGGTGAATGCTTTATTATATCAAAGTGATGATGTTGTATAGTCTTTTTGGACAAGGCTCCAAACTTGTGTGTCAAGTCAGATTCTCATGTGGACCTCCAGTTATAGTAGGTACCCATAAGGTGGACCTCCAGTTATAGAGGTAGCCAGATTCTCATGTGGACCTCCAATTATAGTAGGTACCTGTGGGGTGGACCTCAAATTATAGAGGTAAATTCTTTGCATGTTGAAGCATTAATGTTGTGTGATGTATTACTAACCATGGTCATCGATTTCTATTAAGTCTCCTTTAGAGATTGGCCACCACTAGAGTGAATTACTTTAGCATATGATCATTTGGTCCGGAGTAATATAATACGATCATAGCATCTGACAAATTTTCTTAGTATAATCCGATATGATAGATAATTAAAGTTAGCACATATTAACCATGCAGTAAAAGGATAAGAGATAAAGATAAATGCATAGAGAACAAAGAGAATTCAAAATTGCTCATGAAGACACTTCAATAGATTAAATTGAACTTGATTTGTTAAAGCATCGGTTATAAAGCTTCAGTTAAATAACAATGTATGCATGCTTTTCGAGGCAACAAAACTGCCCTGACTGTGCAGGCCGTACAAGCACATGTGGGGCAAATGTACAATAGTTTTACAGTCACCAATTGACACGAATTATGAGGTAGAGTATAACTATTCAGATTGTGGAAATTTTGTCAGTGAGAGTTGTTATCACCAGCCTTGTAGTTGCATTTGTAAGGTGGATCCAGGATGGATGGTAGAGGGACAAGCAACTAAGGAGGTGGAACCAAGATTGCCTCAACCCCCAAATGGATGGTTGTCACGCCAATCGAGGTAGTCTTCGCTTTATGCTATCTTAGCCCAAGACAACAATGGGGGAGACCCAGATCTACTCTTGACAGGAGAGATCACACCTATACACCGGATCAGATCAAATGGACTTGAGGTATGTAAGGTGTAAGGTAATTGGAGACCTTAGATCTATGGAGGGTGTCACTAGGTGTACCAGGGCTTTGGATGAGGGCTTTAGACGTATGCAGATTGATCCAAAGTGGAACACAGGGTGACCTATGTGGTAAATACTAGATCTAGGGTTGAGGGACTAGCAACTGGTGAAGATATCCGTTGCCTTGGGAAACGTAACTAATGCAGGGAGGGCAAGGACAGGATTGGGGCTATCTAGTACTGATGGATAGACTTGATGATAGATTTGACAATATCAAAGTACCCGAGTCACCAGGGAAAAGTCAAATCTCAGGGGAAAGAGGCCAAAGAGGGGGTAGCGCTAGGGTTGGAGATCAGTGCCTGTCAGATCCAGGGCAATGGAGTCACTATCTTCCTAGTGTTGGAGGAAACCCACCTGGGAAACAACCCAATCTACAAACCCAAAAAGGTATTTGGTCGGAAAAGTCAGATCACAGAAAAAAAACAACAGCAGGATGGCTAGCGTTAGGGTTTGGGAGGCCAGTTTCTCAGATCTAGGGAAACCTGTCAGCTTCTAGCTCAATGTTGAAGGTGATTTGGTGAGAGGATGACCCCATCTACAAACCCACGAAGGTATTTCGTTGGAAAAATCAGATCACAGAAAAAGTCAAAAAATGGTGGACAACGCTAGGGTTTGGGAGGCTAGTTTCTCAGATCTAGGGCAAACCAGCCACTTTCAGATCAACGTTGAGGGTGATATGGTTAGGGGATGACTCGATCTACAAAACCCAGCAATGGTTTGGCTCGAGATCAAGCGGTCCGTTTTTTAGTATTTTTTGGCTTTTTATTATTGTGGGATTTTTCATTATAAAAGTGAAGAAAAGCAGATGTCAATGGATTGAGATCTGGAAGAAAGGGACTAACCTGTAGATCTTACCTGGAAAACCTTGTAGATGCCTTGATGAGTTTAATCCCTGCTATCCCGATCAATTTGAGAAGCTTTGAGCAAGTTCTGTGTCCAACATTTTGCCCCAAGGAGTCAATGCGCCCTCTCTCCTGCACAAGCAAACGTCAACAATATCAGATTTGCCGTATCATGAAAGAAAAACAAGATCTACAGAAAAGTAACAAGATGTAATCATAGATCTCAATGAAGCTAATGAAAACCCCTTGATACAAGATGAAGCCAATCCAAGCGAGTTGAAGATCCCCTGCAAAAACGCCCAAGATGAAGTTGCCCTCTTGTAGACAAGAGAATGATCCTGAAAAAATATAGATCTCACACAAATTTCTCGAATGCTAGGAAGCAAAAGACTTTCCAATCACCATCTAAGAACACCGGATGCAAAGGAGATCCAAGAATATCCACAAGAAAAGTTTTTCTATTATTCAGATCCAAGAGCCAAAGACCCCTTACAAATGAGAAGCTCTCTCCTTTAAATAGGAACAAGAGAACCAAAATCCTAACCACTTTCAAAACGAGTGGCTAAGATTAAAAGATATAAATGTTTTAATCAATGGTTGAGATGAGCTCAACATACATGGATCACTATAACCATAAAGTACCAAAGTGGACTAGATCACCCAAAAAGAGGAGACCCCACTCAACAAGAAATAAATGAAGCACATGGTGGGTCCATGGAGTGTTAACTAACTCCCTCTGGGTGTCCCCATGGCACAATAAAACAATAAAACAATATAATATTTTAATTTTTTGACTTTGTGCCTCCTTGAGGAAATCGTGAGCCTCCCAAAAGCTCCAGAAAATAATATAAAAATGCCAAAAAAATAGGTGTGGGCCCAATCAGGTGCTGCGACTGCTGGAGAAGGTGCGGAGGACATCAGACTCATCATCATGACTCATCCCATGTCATTTCCTTGCCTCAGTAGCCCAAATCGATTTCTTCAATAGCCATTTAATCATTTTTTAATCTGCCTTGGGAAATGTGAACCTGCCAAAACAGCCTCCTAGGGTGCCTGCGTTGTCCAACTGAGCCCTCTAGGCTTTCTGGGATGGGGGTACTATGGTACAATCAAAGTGGCTGCACCCCCTATGCCCCATACATCGCCCTGGGAGATCCAATAAAACATCTCCCTGCTCAGACACATCATCCTGTGAAGCAAAACTGCATCAGAAGGGTAAAATGAGCCTGGCCATCTCTGCAAGTGCCTGAAACTGAAAATAAACTATCTCACTAGACTCAGAGAGTCCAAATCCATCTAGGGTGTATACTCATACCCTTTCCAGGTCTCTACATGATCATCAACAATATCCAATAGACAATATAATCATCTGTAAATGACCAGATACCAATACTATAACTCAGACTGTCATCCATCTGTTGCAAGTGTTACAAGGCTAAGACATGCTCTACAAATCATTTAAGTAACAATCATAACAAGTAGCAGTCACCTCACTGGCGGTACATCAACCAAATACATATATAGGGTTTTATTTATTATTACTCAGACCAGACTTTCAGGACTATACTCACTTCATAGTTGTTGTCAATTTGCTAGTGAAGGGTGAAGGCTAAAATTTACAGGGATAGGACAAAGGATGACTACCAATTCAACATTGTGACACTTCGGATATGGAAAGGGAATACTCACTATAATCATATGCCGGACAAACAACAACACAGGGAATGGCAGTGCCTCACAAATGGTTGAGTTGTTCAGAGAGTGCTTATTCAACTTAGGCATCATGTCTACATTAAGTTTGATCCAGGTTCATTAGGATCATCAATTTTATTTCCATGGCCTTTTTTGCCTATATGACCCTTTGGGGCTTCACCATCGCTTGAAAGCATAGCTAGTTACAGCTTTCATCAAGGACATATTCAAATTTATAAAGTCAACAATATTAAGATATAACATATATTTAACCATTTGCTTTTGGGATCTTTTCTTATACCTTCGCGGGGTATTTTAGCATTTCAGCTCTTGCCCTTTACTCACATATGCTAAGAAACACATTCTAGAGTTTACAATCTCCATGGGCGCATATACAAATATTTCCAATACAAGTAGTACATGAGCTTTTAGTTTTAGCCAACAACATCTCAAGTGACTACGGGGAGTTCTGCATAGTGCCAAACATCGGGACAATCGACCAGAATGATTTAGGCATACAATCCAACTTACTAAAGGCAAGTTTTGTCACCAACTCAGAGTCGAGACACAATATAAATAGGGAGGTTTGTCCAGCAAAGGTTCTAGCAGGGAACGATCCTCCTTGCCACAAGTCAAGTAGTAAGTCGGGTTAAAACAAAACTGGAAGGAAATGGATGGGTGGAGACAATGAACAATGAAGCCAACACTATCAAGTCAGAGTATGGTGGGAATGACTACCTCTATTCTCCCTAGGGAGGGTAAAACCAATGAGTATAGATCAGGAATTTCCAAGTCTAAGTAAGGACATCAATACATAATACAAATACATCCAAGTCCATATATTTATGACCGCCAGATCATGACACTAAATGCTAGTATATGTCACAAAGATGAGTATAAGAGCAATGATAACCATAACACAATATAATAAATGTTGAGTCATAACCATGCGAATAATCCATCTGAACCATCATCTGTCCAATGAGAAATACTGATACAAATCTGGGCATCACTCCATATATTTATGATAGCCAGATCATGACACTAAATGCTAGTATATGTCACAAAGATGAGTATAAGAGCAATGATAACCATAACACAATATAATAAATGCTGAGTCATAACCATGCGAATAATCCATCTGAACCATCATCTGTCCAATGATAAATACTGATACAAATCTGGGCATCACTAACTGCTCTCCAAAATGACTAAATGGTTACATCAGTCCTCAAATCTGAGTGTCTCGAGACTTAGTCCTGACATGGGAGAGTACTATAGTCCACTAACAAAATAATGATTTGTCAAAACTGCCCATCTTAGCATCTCATATGTAAGAGAACTGGCTGAAAAAAAGTACTGTATCTGAAAAATATAATATGGTAGCCTGGCTACTATATATGTAATAACATTTGACTCCAGCTGGGACAAGTGCTCTACTGAAAAGAGCGCTTGAGAACCTCAGAATCTCTGGTCCTTGTACTCTGCTTCTCGCATCCACGATCAATCCTTCCAGCTCAGCAACCGCTACCAAAATGTCATTGACTACCTGCAACATGTCCAGAGCTATACCAAACTCACAGACCGATCGTCAGGACAATATGTAGAGAAAATAAAATACTGAAAGTAAGCATGCATAAATTGGAAAAGCAGAAAGTAAGTCTAATCTATAACCATAACTTTTAAAGAAAAGTTTGATTATTTATTGTGTAGGAAAAGAAACAGAAAGCAGGATTATACTAAGAGCTTCGAAAAGCAAGCTTCAGGCAAAGATGCAAAATTCTACACCATTGCCTAAAAAGGCTTATTCAGGCCCTACCTACCCAACTCTAACCTGTTGTAGCCTGAAACACACTTGGACACGCGTAAGTCTCCCAACCGCTGTGTGTGTTCCCAAGGGCAACTTATGAGTTGAGAACCTACTGTCACCTCGGTTATAAACTCCTCCGTTTAGACCACAACTCCTAAAGGCCAAGGGGGGTAGTCCGTACTTACTAAGTTCTTTTTTTGAAGAATGTTTTCTGGGAGTTGTAAATTACCAAAAATGACAATCAGCGTGCAGTGATGCAAATATTTCAATGTCAAGCAAACCATTTAACAATCAACCAGTAATGTATGAAAGAGAAACAATCAAATAATCAAAATGACCAGTGCCGTCTCTACTTGGGCTATGGAGTCACAATAATCAACTTCAAATATTTTTCCTAAAGCATCAACTCATTTACCTTAACAAATGTACAAGAACATGATGACTTCCATTAAATGAGTAAGTTAAAATAAAGTGATTACAAAGTAGAGAAATGTAAATGATTGTAACAATGTTATGAAGTGGTCCTGTAAGTTTTAGTAAATTTTGTCTCTCTTTGACTTAGGGAATTAAGGTGTTTGTTGCAAAGAAATGAACTATTCTAAATGTCTACCCCAAGAGACTATCTCCTTCGATTAGAGAGAGAATGCTGGGTGCTCAACATGGGAACACAAGGTTTCCACCTAGCTCCACGGGTCAAACTCGAAACTTGCTGGGTGCTCAACTGGAGGACACAAAGTGCCACGAAGCCCCCTACGGCCTCTACCCCACTAGCTCCACAGGTCAAGCCTCTTTTTCTCCTTTCTAATGAAGATACTTATCTGGGTGCCTATTAAACTAGCCAACACAAATCTTTTCCCTTTCTCGTCACCCTAGATCGGTTGAACCGGCGGGGGGGGGAGGATACGGGGCATGTTGTCCGCCGATTGCACACCAGCAGCAGAAACTTTTCGAACGCTGTCTCCTCACTTAGGAAAGTGGGAGAGGTGTGACCTTGGGGGCAAGCACAAAGCTAGGTACTGTCACCTACTCCTAGCTCCTCCGTTTAGGCTAACTCCTAACGAAGCCAAGGGGGGTAGTCCCTGCAAGAGAGTTTCTATGGCTCTTAAGTTGTTAAGTGTTTTTAATGGTTATGGATGCGGATGAGTGTTGTTTAGGAGTTATTATGATGAAATATGTTTGTTTATTATGAATTCTAAACACAAGACAAAGCAATCCATGTTGCTATCACAAGAATTAGAAGATAGACAATAATTTGAGAACTCACGAAATGATAAAGCATTCACAGATATAACTTATAATCCAAACATCCAATGGACAAATGGCCTAGATTATCAAGGGGGGTAGCCAAGGGGGGTAGTCCCTACAAGAGAGTTTCTATGGCTCTTAAGCTGTTAAGTGTATTTAATGGTTACGGATGCAGATGGGTGTTGTTTAGGAGTTATTATGATGAAATATGTTTGTTTATTATGAATTCTAAACACAAGACAAAGCAATCCATGTTGCTATCACAAGAATTAGAAGATAGACAATAATTTGAGAACTCACGAAATGATAAAGCATTCACAGATATAACTTATAATCAAAACATCCAATGGACAAATGGCCTAGATTATCAGCAGTGCATAAAAGAAAGAACCAGTGCCTATGGAGTCAACTTATCAGAGATGCTTCGAGCGTAAAGATGATGTGAATCTCGAAATGATGCCAGTGAATGTTTTTTGCGCTTAATCTTGGTTAATTTTAAAATTTTTAGATGATCTTGCTTATGGTTTCAACGAAAGGTTTTCAATAGCCGGGAAAATGTTCCAAGTTAATTCGTTGGAGACATGACGGCCCGCCCAGTATCCCATGCTGGTATCGCGAAGATTGACCAGCTAGCTAAGAATCTTAGACAACGGGTAGTTCCGACGCCTTTACTAAGAAAAACTTAGGAAATTTTCTACAACGTCGGTGCGTTGGTTATGGGTAAAAATTTTATTATGTTTTTCTTTGCGAACTTATCAAGTCCATTCACCGTTCTGAGTATGAGCCCAACCTGAAAGTCGACAGAGCATATACTAGGTGAAGGATAATCAACGAAGTAAATTAATTAGGGGAATGTGAGTTGCAAAATTTTATTAAGTAAATTAATTAAGACTCTCCGACAGAGAGCGCTCTTGACTTTGTCTTATGACAGAGGTTCAAGAGACTTAGCTATTCTATATGCCTAATGCAAGGAAAATGCAAGTCGCCTAATGCAAGGAAAATGCAAGTCTAACTATGCTCTCCGATAGAGAGTGCTCTTGACTTGGGTTATGGCAAGTTCAAGAGACTTTAGCAATCAATTGATTAAACTTTAAGAAAAAATTAAAGAACTAATCTACCCATGAATCTCTTTTAGGTTTTTAGGCCCTAATCGGGAGAGCATGGAGGTAAGTAAAACAAAACCAAGATAACAAAAAGGAAAAGCAACTCTCCGATAGAGAGCACTCTTGATCCACAAAGTGAGATTCAAGAGATTTTGGTATTTTTTAGGTTTTGCAATATTATATCAAAGAAAGAAAACATGGAGAGGAATTTGGGCGATGTCTTGCCATGATTTCCATTTCTGTCCATCTCAATCATAGTCTTTGCCATTACATTATTGTTGTCCTCCATCATCGTGGGTGAAGGGTTCATAGTCATTCCCATTATTACCAGAACAATCCTCATCAAAACACTCTGCCTTTGGACAAGAACCCACTGCTCCTTCCAACATCACATTTTCCACCAGATCTGGTTAAATATAGGGGCATGCATTAAGCCACTCCCTCCACTCACCTGTATTAACTTCCGTGCCATCGGGATGGCGAGGTGGCAGTCCTTCCTCCGACATGTTTTTGGGGATTAGATTGGTCTCTGATTCTAGGTGTATCTTATATTAAAGAGAACGAGAAAATGCGTGTTAGAGGAGTTGAAGACTTGGATACAACCTTTGGTTGTTGGCTTGAGTTAGTCACACTTTGTATTGTCTTGTAGACCTGTGGCTCTTGTTTTGATGCGAGAGGAAGTAATAGTTGGAGGTAGTAGAAGAGAGGAAGTAATAGTAGGAGGTAGTAGAAGAGAGGAAGAAGAGAGTTATCACTTTGGGTCTATGTCACAGGGTTTGCCGAACTTCAAGGTTGAAGTTCAGAATTCGACCAACCCTAAAAAAATTGAAATTCGTTTAAATTCATCGAACTTGATGTAATCATAATGCTATGGCGCTGAAGCAAAGGGCAATTTTGTGATTCCATTCCTCTTGGAGACAGGCCAGTGGCCACTCCATTCTCGCTGGTGATGGACGCTTCCAGGGCTAAGGCGCTCACTGCAGGCCACACATCCCTCGACGGATCGATGGCGATTGCCACTCCATTCTCGTTGTTTGCGGCCACATGGGGCCACCCCATTTTTGTTAGTTGCGGCCTTGTTGTGATTTCCTAGAATGGTCGACAAGGATCGATGGCGGTAGAGCTAAGCCAACACGAATTGCTACAGGCCAGAACTAGTCTTATGCCCGCTAATACTACATTGTAAATTATTATTCTATTGTAAAGTATGGTTTTAATTTTTGACGCCCGACCGTTTATAAATATAGGGGTTGATTCTTTGAATTCATTTTTTATAATATAGGGGTAAATTTTTGACGCCCAACCGTTTATTCATTGGATTCATGTTTTGTAAACTATATTTTAAACAAGGGGTTTTTAATATTTTTATAAATTTTAAAATTTAATTATAAATTTAAATTTTTATATTTAAATTTTTTAAATATATTTATAAATTTATAAATTTATATAGGGGAATCTAATGCCGAACCTCGTTAAAAAATTGGAATTCGAACCAAATTTTAAGGTTGCTGAACTCAAACTCGAACCCGAACCATGTGACATAGCTTTGGGTGATATTGCAGACTTGTTTTTCTGTGATACATGGAGGCTAGGGCAATATGATGGCCTGCTAGATAAATAGCCTTGCTTGATGAGTGGAGGAGTCTTGAGCTTGGTGTGATACCATGGTTGGAAAGAGATACGTGTATCGTACTCTTGATGTTCCATGGAGGTCTTGGTGCTCATGTTGATGCAAGAGTTGAATACCTAGGGTTTGAGGACTCAAACCCTAGGATGGATATGAAAACTTGGAGGCTAGTGCTAGGGTTGCCTTTTAACCTTTAACTTGTGTGATACAAGTTGGGTACGGTTTGTGAAACCTAAGAAGACAAGAGTACTAGTGAAGATCTAGAGCATGGTGAGATGCTTTTCTAGGAGGACTTACTTGATGTAATCATTGTAATGTCATGCTTGATGGAGCGACCAGTAGGAGGGATTCCTAGCTTGGAGGAGTTGGAGGTTAGGGTTTGATAGTTGGTGCGATGCTAGCTTGTTGTGGGTACACTAGCTAGGCTTGGAGAACTTTGTGGAATAGTCCTAGCTTGTGATAAGCTACTAGACTGTATGTACTAGCTTATCACAATCTGTTGGTATGTATTTGTATTTCATTCTTATGTTAATATGAAGTCTACAATGCTGTCCTAAATTTCTGTACTTGCAGATCTGATTTACAGCTTATTTCCCATGATGATTTGAGTAGTTAGTAGTGCTGTTCTATCATGCTGTTCTGATATAATAGTAGGCAGATTTACTTGGGTGAACTGAAAAGTAAAAAAACTTAACAGGGAAGATATGTAGCAGGTATAAATCTGCTGTAATAAGATTAAATTCAGATCTGGTTTGTGTTTGTGGATGTGCCCTTAAGGGCTGGAATCATCTCCCAAGTTTGTATATGATTTGGTGTTTGTTTCCTTGGCTGCCTAGTTTATTGGTTGATGGAGAAATGATTTATATGCTGCTGTAAATGATAAATCAGATTAAACCCCAAGGCTGAAAGTTCATCAGGAAGCAGATCGAAGAAACACTAATTAAGTAGGGTTGAAATTTGAGTTGCAAAAAAGTGGCGAAAATTGTTAGGAAGCACTCAACTCTTGGATTTTTAACACTGATTAAATCTTACAGAAAATTTCGTTTTGCACTAAGACAGTGCAAACTTTAATTGATTTGTTTTGCAATTAAAATTGTTTGTGTTCTTTGTTTCCAACATTGCATAAAAGTTTATAACATTTCTTCCACATTAAAAGTGATTGATAAATAATATATGCTTTTACAATTTTCATAGCCTAAATGCATAGACACATTACAATGGCATTGAAATTGATAAGTAGTTCTTTGCAATTGATCTATGATAGGACATAAGGTTGCACAATTTTTTTCACTCTCTTAATTACCTATATGCATTATATAAGCATGCAGGTTGATAGGTTTTCTTTCCTTTAGTGTCCTTGGGCCTATGCTTTAATCTATACTAATTTTTATGCATTGGTTGTGATAATTTCTATATACATAACAGATTGTACGCCTTCTTGCAACTCATCCATATTTCAAAATTACCTTAATGACTGCCGATAGGAAGGCAGGGCAGTCACTTGGGTCAGTTTTTCCACACTTGATTTCTCAGGTAAACATTTTTATGTAATACACCATTGGACTATTTATTATTTGTTAATGTTGTTTTCTATGATCAAGATGGTAAAGGTCCCCTAAATGAAATACATTTGATATTTCTTTTGATACCAAGATCTTATAATATTGAAGATATGAGATCTCTTATGTTGAATGACATCTAACGAATCCCTCCCACCCAAGTCGTTAATAGTGGGTGGTTATGGTATAGTTTAGATTCTATAAGGACTGTTGTCCATGTTTCTCTATTAATAAGATAGTCGTGGATTGTATGGCATATAATTACTATTTTTCTTTGGCTTTAGGGCTTTTTGTTCTTGATATTGAACCAACCCTTTGATTATAGTTCTTATTTCACTTGTGTTGTTGAGTACCTTGGGTGAACATGATAGATAATATAATAGTTTTATCTGTCTTTGGAGAGTAATAATCTAGCACGCCACATTAAGCAACCTATCAGTTAGCTACTTTGTTATCCGTGTGGACTTCTGCTTCCATGGGATTGCAAAGCAGCCAAAATTTTGGGATCAAACCTATATACTATTTGGTGGTTAGAGAAGGAAAGACTTATGGTCATTACCATAGACAGGGACGTTGGATTAGCATTGCTTTGTTTTTCATGCTATACTTTGGGGTGGATATTGTATGAAGTCTTTGAGGTACTCTTTTTTGTTTCTTGTTATTCCTTTCACTTTATTTTTTTATTGTTGGTTATACTTCCAACAATAATAATTCTTTTATTGAGAGATAAGAGCACATACATCTTGTATATGTATGATGGTATGTCTACACACATTACATTATTTATGCTTAGCTTTTAAGAAATCAAGATTAGCGCCTTTTTGATGATCACATTGAAAGTTATTAGAACTGGAAAATTCAGATGGTTAAATCTAAATAGATCTCAATATTGGCTGTTGCTGATCTTGAAGGTTGTATAAAGGTGCAATATGGAGTTTGAGGTGGTGATCTAGCTCACTGCTTGACATTAAGGGGAGAAGTCTTTACAATACAAGACTACAAAATTTACTTCCCCTCACTGCTAAGCAGATGCCCAAGTCATCCGCCCCATAAACTCCACATTGCTCCTTCATAAAACCATCAAGATCATCAACAAATGACATTGAGCTCCAGAGAGATTTAGGCAGGAGATGCTGTAGTTTTGCAAGTACATCAGAACTCTGAGTAATGGCCCTTGATGGAGAACATTTGTTTTGAAAGTGCTCAAATGGGCTAGCAAGAAACTTAGCTACATCGAATTCTTCTTGAAAACAGTTTGCAATCTGAGCAAGAAGGGACCGAGGTTGAGGAGATTCCTATCGATAGCATGCAAATGGATCAACAAGAAAATTTGCTACATCAACAAGAGTGTAGATAGCCCACTTGGGTATAGGCCTTGATCCATCGGAAGGAAGAAAAATTGGTGCAGGCGAATCATGCAAGGTGTTGCCATCATCAATGAATAACGAAGTCAAGTTGTTAGGAGCATCTACGATATGAGCATTGGATGAGCCATTGACAGGAGCATTGTCATTTGCAACATGAGGACTAGATGAGCCATTAACAATATTATATTGAAAAATTGAAGAGACATCTACAATAGGAATTTTGCTTGAGTCATCAATAGGGTCCACATTAGCAACAGCTTTGTTCATATACTATAGAAGGTGTACTTGAGAGAGTACTCGTAGAAGTATAAAGGCTGAACACATACTTTGAAGGAGAAGGTTCCATTAAAAGTTAAAACACAATAGGAATCATTTAGAAGAGGATTTGCATAGTGATGAGAAGAAGCATGTTGAGATCCATCTCAAGAATATTCTGAAATAAATAATGGGAGAGATCTCGGTGGACTGAGTAGGAACCTTGTAAGAAATAGCCTCTCTATATTAAACCACTTCGTGAGTGGTGGGATTATAAAGGCGGTATCCCTGAAAATTTTCAGTTCACTATAGCCAACTAGAGTGTAGTAGGGATTTGGAGATGCCGACTTGTTTTCCTTTCATTAGGCGCATGGGCTTGTTTATGCATAGTTTAGCAGCTCAAATAGTGCAAGGAAAACCAACTACCAAACTTTCACAACCTTAGGATTCTCCTCCAACGTGTCACTACCAAGGAAAACCCTCTCTCTTTATCTCCTAAATCTCCTAGGGGAAATATAGAATAACCACGGGAGGTGTCCCCAACTAAACTCTCCAGGGTACTAACTAGGGTTTTCCACATTCAATGCCTAAGAAAACACAACAAAGTGGCCTAGCTTTCTCAAGTACTAGTCAAGTTGATATATGATGGTGAGGCAACTAAGGATGCTGATTGAGATTGACAAATTGGATCCAAGTATTTTAGTAAGTCAAAGATGAGTTAATGAAGACTCTTAGCAAAGATCTATTGGTTTAGAGTGTTTATGATCAAGGATATTTGATAGTAAGATACAGTTTCAAATGAGCCAAATACTCTTTGAGGTAATCAAGGATAACATTCAACTCATGAATTCGTATAAGCATGACGTGCATCATCGAGATAGAGCTTAAGATTCAAGTATGCGTACTTAGAGTGCTCAAACTTGTAAACCTCACATGTTATGATAGCATTCAACACACAAAGCTTTCACAAAAGATAGGAATCCAAGTTCAAAGTTCAAGTGTTGATTACTTAAATACACCAACAAAATAGATAATGAAAGATAGCAAAAGTAACTAACAACTCCCTTAAGCAAATTGTATTATGTTCTCTAACTTGTTGAGATGAAGAGAGTTATCAAGAGATTCTCTCTTAAGACTTCCCCTCATGCAGAGAAGCAAGTTTTGGCCTTGATTAAAAGAAGCTTTTGTTGAAGGTCAAACCTAATCTCTTATTTCTCTTGGATAGAAGCAATTTAGTGTTGAATGTGAGAGGTTAATTACCAGCAATGAATAGTATGTAAAAAAAAGAATAACTTGATAAAATAAATTGTCTAAATGCTGCAACAAGTTATTCAAATCAGAAATGAAAGGTGCCAGTATTGTTTAGGATGCATTTAACACATATAGAAGCTTGCTGGAAATGAAATGACAACAGTGAAGTAAACAACAGATTCACAACACTTGCTGGATATTTACAGCAGTAAAGAAACTACTGTAACAAACTATTCATGGCTTCAAACAATGAACTAAAGCCATAAAAAATTTCAAGAAACTTGCTGAAATAAAGTATAACAAAAAGTAATTCAGAACAACAATCAAATAATAGCCTAAAACAGTAAACTAAGGCCAAATTATATTCAGCAATTATAAATACTATGAGCAAAATCACCATTTATGAGTTACATTCAAGTTTTTATGTTTGTTTATGGTGTATTATCATCTTAGGTGATTGTGATTAGCTTCCTTATGTAGATCTCCTGTTTAGGTACAATGAGGGAAACATATAGGCTTATCCCAAGAAGAATAATCAAATCTTGTTCAAGCTTTGTTACATTGCAATAGTAAGAAGAAAATGGAATTAATAAATAGGGACGGGGAAGAAGAAGGGAACTATTTGAAAGTTTTATGATGAGATCAAGTGCCTTGATGTGGAGAAATTGATGGGCTATGGAGTCAAGTACCCCTCCTAGTAGCAATCCAATGCAAGCTTCAAAATTGAAGAGGTTTCTTAACAATCATCAATCTTTCCAAACTAGAGCTTGAGGGCTTCTTTGCTCCAACTTTGATGTGACCAACCTACAAGAGACAAGAAGGTTTCATAACGATCCAAATCTACAAGAGATAACCACACCAAGTTAAATTAATCATGCATGAGATAATGAGCAAAAAATAGAAATCAAAGGTTTCTTAGCAATTTGATCCCTAGATCTTTTTTTACCTAAGGAGGTTTCTTAGCAATCCAAGACTATTTTTCAGTGCATAAATTATTAAAAACAAATATTCAGTCTCACCTTAGTTATTGTTGGAGTTTACCTTAGTTTACCATTAGAGATCTGTTGCCCACCTATTTCGACTAGGTGGCAACTCCATGTACACGAAGTTGTACATATTTGTACCTTAGAAAAATCTGAGGATTTTTCACTTCTGCAGGG